>RCUC01128343.1:0-51069 GCA_003697995.1 Taxidea taxus jeffersonii | reverse complement strand
TTTATTTATTTATTTATTTATTTATCTTTTATTTACATTTTTTGAATTTAAACATATAATGTAACCCCACCACCTTCTCCCAACATGCCTTCTCCCCCACTCCCCTCAGTTTGTTTTATGACATTAAGAGTCTCTTTTGGTTTGTCTCCCTCCTGATCCCATCTTGTTTCATTTATTCTTTTCCTATCCCCTTAACCCCCACCCCCGTTGCATCTCTACTTCGCTATAGCGAAATAAGTCAATCTGAGAAAGACAACTATCATATGATCTCCCTGATATGGAATCACTCTTCTAAGTAAAAACAAATTGAAAACAACAAAATAACCAAACAAAAAAACCAAACCCAATGTTTCTCTGTGCTAGGCATGTTGTATGTGTTATATCATTTTATGCTTATAAAATAGTGTGATTAGCCCCATTTTATTAGTGAGGAAAGCGAAAGGTTTAGAAGACTTATAATATCTGATGTTGCAGGGTCCAGATTTGAAATTGAGCCTAACTCAAAAGAAAGCATCTATATTCTTTTTGGCTTGACCTTTCTCCTTAATTCTGGCAAGAGATTCTTATCTTATGAAAACTAGTCATGACCATTGAATATAATGCTCTGAAATTTTGCCTCTGTGAACTCTGTTTGCATTTCCAAACTTACAGTAGCCTGTCCCCTCCCCCCCGTCCCCACTGATGACATTTACCTAAATTGCTTTCTTTGGCCTCTTTCTTGTTGCATTGGACTTCTAACCTAAGAAAACACCATATTTCTTGGAATACCCTCCAAATTATCCTTTGTACATCTGAGTCTATGTGAAGAGGGAGTTGAGAAACCCTGCAATGAGGAATTCTGTTTATGCCCCTCCTGTGCACCTACCATCCCCCAAAGACTCTGCTTCAGCAGTCATTAGCCCTCCTCATGCTCACTGACTCACATTCCAGAGTCTGACTGTCATCTATTTTGTGCTCCACCAATTTTCAATTTGTTTCTGGTGACACCTGATTGAGTGTCTCCAACCTTTGGGTAACTAGTGATGAGTTGGAACTTGATGGCTCTTAGTTTTCATTTAGATGATGCTTTGCTGAATCCACTGCTGCCTTGTGGCACAGTCCAGCATGGACCCCTTCCCTCACCAAGTGCCTTGTATGTTTGTAAAATGCTTTTTGTTCTTTAGAGTACTCTCAGACTTATTTTATTTTCTTCATTGTGAATTATTTGGGGTAAATCTATGAGTGAAGAAACAGACACAGAGAGATGACTTCTGTTTCCAAAGGGAATAGCTTTAGTTTGTTAAGGAAACGGGCTTCTTTTGATGCCCCTTTTGTAACCACAATGTGTTAAAATAAGTTCTTAAAATCTCTAACTTTCTATATAGGCTGGTTTTGACATAGCAACATCCAGATTATTAAACAGTGTACTTGGAAGATTTCAACCACCCATATAATGTAGAATGGGGCATGAAGACTACTTAGCTACTATCATAATTCTTCTTGCTATTGAGTTAATATTGGTGAAACGTTATTTATAAAGTGGGTATATAAAGGTAATGTGTGATGCCATTCTTGATATCTAAGAAGATAATAAAAGGGGATATCAAGATTCTGATTTCTGTTCTTTGTATTATACTATGTGACTATGGCAGGGTGTTAACACTATTGGAAGCTCAATTTACTAAATTATAAAAGAGGATAATAATCACTCTTTAGAATATCAAATATATTTTAATTGGGATCACAAGTACATCAAAAGTTAATTATGTTGAAAATTTTAAAACAGAGTTGGAGCCCAAATTTACTTGTAATATTTCCAATTGCTCACAGCTTTCTGCAAGTAAGTATGAGTTTTCTCTAGAAAGTATGAAAAGAGTAACTATTTTAACTTTTTAAAATAGTGAAATATAAAATTTAATTTTTTGAAATGACTCAATTGCTCTCTTTGATCTATGTGAGAACTTTCTTTACTGTCAATGATATTTCATTATTATGATGGCTATTTTTAAAATTTTAGTATCAAACTACTGTGTTAATGGTTTTGAACTCTGGTTTGTGATCTATATTCTATTTCACTTGTGATTTCGATTTCATCCCAAATGTAGGTTTCATATCCAAGTAGAAAAGGACAGGTTTTCACCTTGAATTTTAAACATATGTTTACAGTATGTGATGGTTACCCTACAACTCCTTCTTTATATCATTTCAATCCCCCAAGTTGGTAAAAAAAAAATATGAAAATATATTTACCCCTACAGTACACTATAGCACTGATTGCCAGGGAAACTCTCCATACAATGGCATGTCTGATCAGTTATAATGGAGAGTCTCTTAGTGACTTTTGCACACACTTCAGATTTTTTTTTTAAGATTTTTATTTATTTATTTGACAGACAGAGATCACAAGTAGGCAGAGAGGCAGGCAGAGAGAGAGAGAGGAAGGGAAACAGGCTCCCTGCTGAGCAGAGAGCCCGATGCAGGGCTCGATCCCAGGACCCTGGGATCATGACCTGAGCCAAAGGCAGAGACTTTAATCCACTGAGCCACCCAGGTGCCCCACACTTCAGATTTTTAAAATTTATATGGTGTTCTGCAAATCTTAATGTCCTTTCCATTTTGGTAAGGACATTTCCATATCACCTTGAAAAGTATCTGGGGGGCATTCTTGGATGGCTCTTTCGGTTAAGCGTCTGCTTTCAACTCAGGTCGTGATCTTAGGTTGGGGATTGAGCCCCACATCAGGCTCCCTGCTCAGCACGGTGTCTGCTTCTCCATCTCCCTCTGTGCTCTCCCTCAAATTAATAAATTTAAAAATCTTTAAAAAAAGAGAAAAGTATCTGTGAGTAATTATAAGTGAATTATATTTTCTTAAAGGATATAATGTGTTTGGCTAGATTAGCTTTATCCTGTCTCACTAGTATTCCTTAGTTCTTCATATTTGTCTGTAGGGTTTTGAAGTCTTAAATACTATACTTACTGTGTGGCAGTAATAGAAAAAAATGGTAATTTTTTTATATTATATGAAATTGCATATATACATAGTATGGGTGTTCTTACATTCAAATTATCTTATAATTGCAGATCTTATAGAGACCAAACTCCCACCCCCATTTTTTTCCCCTTGTTTCAGAAGACCTTCAAATAAAATAGACCTTCTCAATTTGGTTGCATGTCTTATTTTCTAGATGGTAAATTCAATGTTGAAAGGCATATGTTAGATACACAGCTGTGTTGAGTAAACATTTGCAGGAAATAGGTTTGAAATTTACAAACAGCCTAGATACATTTGTATTCTCTTTCCTTCCTCTCTTTTTATCATTGGCACTTTGAGAAAGTTATTTAACCTGAATAAATCAGGAAAATTAAAATAATCATGCACAACTCAGAAGTTATAGTAAAGATTAATACATGTAAGTCACTTAGCACAGTATCTAGCACATAAGTACAAAAATAAATTGCAAATAGTATTAGTCCAATATTAACTGCCACCTATGTGATGAATTCTATGTTAGACCTTGGGATATAATGATGAAGAGCCCTTGTCCTCAAGGAACATACAGTCTAATGAGGAATGCAGAAAATTTCTAATCAATTTCAACAAAGTAGCAGGTGTTAAAAGAAAAGCAAAGGGTGTTGTGTCAGTGTATATTGGCACATTTTCTAACACCTGGGAGGATTCCTGAAGTTTTCCAGGCAGTAAATATACATATGAAAACCTCAGGGATGAGTAAGGGTTAGGTAGGCAGAGTAGATGATGGAAGAAAGGAAAAAAGATGAAAGAAAAAAAGATGAAAGAAAAGATTCGGTGTGAGCAAGAACCTAGAGCAATGTTGTGACTGGAAAGAAAGAGCCCAGGTCAGCTTCCCATGTGGGTGCCCTCTTATGTTATTAGCCCCCTCTATGCAATTTAATAGCATTGTTCTTCTGGCAGATCAAGTGATTCTGGCCAACCAGTGATCAGATTCTCCTAAGAGGAAAGGGGCCCAAGGATCTTTGATGGGAGGGGAAAGGCAAAAGTGGAGAGTGAGATCCTAGACACATTCTAGGTGCAGTGTTTAGCCCCTTTTCTTTGGTTTATGGTCGGACTGGGAATGAAGGGAGGACACAAACATTAAAACAGTATCACAGAATTGAGTCTTTGTTAGTCTCCTGAGTTCTGAAGAGTGGTGCAGCACTGCTGCCCTACCGGTAGACACCACACTCTATGCTCAGGTTCTCCTTGCTGACAGCATCTTTGGGGGGCCAATCACACACCAGGAGTCACATTGCACTTTGTTGCTTATGTTGGCTTGGTTTTTTATTTGGTTCTTGGATGGTTGGGGCTTAGAATGAAGAAAGATAAGTAAGCATCATATGGAAATAAGAGAAATAAAGGAGGAAAAGAAAGAAAAAAAATAGAGCGATGACATTGAGATTGAGTTTGTGTGACCTCAATTCAAACAGCAGTTGTCATCTGGGGATCCTCCAGGTGGCATATAGTTATGACCATATGCTTCCTTATTTCTTCATTAGCATCTCCTAAATATTGGTGTGGCAGTACCATTTATAATTCTTTTACTGACAAAAAGCTTCAAAATAATTTCAAATTTATAGAAAATTCATACCATCAGTTTTTAGGCTTGTCACATTTACTTTATCTTTCCCTGCCCTGTACATACAGGTAGCACTTTCTCTACATGGACACACACACACACACACACACACGTATATATGAAAAAATAATGGTATACATGTGTGTATATACATACTCTTTTTTCTGGGCCACCTGCATATGTTGAAGGCATCATCTCCTTTAATCTCTTAATATTGACCATTCAGGGGCTGCCTGGGTGGCTCAGTCAAACATCTGACCCTTGATTTTGGCTCAGGTCATGATTTCATGGTTGTGAGATGGAGCCTGCTTGACTGTCTCTCTCTCCCTAATATACATATGTATTATATATGTGTGTGTGTGTGTTTGTATACACATATATACTTTTTACATATCTATATTGACCATTCAGTATGCATTTCCCAAGTACAGGAATTCTTTAACATAATCACAGCATAGTTAACGAATTCAGGAAATATATCACCGACAATACTTGCAGCTAATCTGTGGACCATATCTCCAAGTTCTCAATGGTCCCAATAATGTCCTTTCTAACAGTTATAGTCCTTTGATTATAGGATCCAGGCCATATTGCATTTATTTTTTTTAAGATTTTTATTTATTTAACACACAGACAGAGATCACAAGTAGGCAGAGAGGCAGGCAGAGAGAGGGGAGAGAAGCAGGCTCCCTGCTGAGCAGAGAGCCTGATGCGGGGCTTGATCCCAGGACCCTGGGATCATGACCTGAGCCAAAGGCAGAGGCCCAACCCACTGAGCAACCCAGGCAACCCTGGACCATATTGCATTTAATGGTTGTATATCTTTGGTCTCTTCAGTCTTTCTTTCATGAATTTGACATTTTTGAAAAATGTAGGCCATTATTTTGGACTGTGTTTGGTTATTCTTCTTTCTTCGTTCCCAAGCTTCAATAATAATACAAGCAAGTGACACCATTTATAATACATAAATGGTGATTGAATAAACCATACATCATTCATTTGTTCCAGGGTCTCTGATTGGATTATGAATTTGTACCTTCACTACTCCTTAGTCATAAATTATCAACCAGAAGGACTATGTGGGGATGTCCCTGACTATTATAAAATCTTCACCCAAACATCTTAGCCAAGCAAAAATCTCCGGATATTTATGTGTCATCCTAACTTCCTCTTAGCAATAGGCCAGGAAAACTTTACCAGGGACATTATTTCATGTTGATGATATGATAGCTTTTTCCCCTGCTCTTGTCAGTTTCATTACACTGAGACATGTGGCATTCCTCTTTCCAATTAACTCTCTAAATATGAGGCACAGCCCCTAGAATTTGAGCATCTTTCATGAACTGTGTTCTCCTCAAAGGGAGGCATTGTCCTATCCATAACTTGACTCTCCCACTCTCCAGCCTGTGACTTTTCTTGCTTTTTGGTTACTTTCTAACCCATAGTTCCTTGTGTCTGTTCTCTCTCTCCTCTTCTATCTCTAATTACCATTGTCCTAACAACGTTTCTAACCCATAGTTCCTTGTGTCTGTTCTCTCTCTCCTCTTCTATCTCTAACTACCATTGTCCAGACTAAATTCTTCCCAGGTTAAAATAAATAGTAGTCACAGTAACCAAGTCATGACTCAGCTCTCTGATACATTGTTCTACCCACTGTCCCCACCTCAACATACTCCTCAAGTACCACTACTATATAAGTAGAATAGTTGAAGGTACTGAAGACCAAACTAGCCCTCCCCAATTCAAATCCTGGCTTGAGCACCTACTATGAAATTGATATATTCTTTGAACTTCAATTTCATCATCTGTAAAAACAAGGGTATTAAAAATATGCCTAGATCAGCAGGAGGTTGAAGGGCTTCATGTAATAATCCCCACATAATATCCACCATAGTACTAGGCATATGTTTGTACTCTAAAATGTTACCTGTTGGTATTTAGGGTTCAAGACAGCATTCAGAATATGGTTTTAGTCTCCACTGGTTATTATCCATTTAATGCCCCAAAAGACAAACAGAAGCTGTAAGGCTATTCTGTTATATATATAGGGTTATATGTCTTTTGGGACCTCTCAGATTTGGGTTAAAGTATAGAAGAAACAGAGCCCATCACTGTAGGGCCCAGGAATCCAACCTCTGCCCCTTCAGACTGACCAGTAACTTTAGTTTATGGTACTTTAATTTCTCATCAGGTTTGCTATGATGTCATAGTAAATATTCCTTTTTGCATGCAACTCTTTACCTATGCAAAATATATCATTAAGAGTTAACTGCACTTGCAAATCCACAACTCTAAGAATTCAAAATGCTTACATTCATTAATCTCAGTAAACTCACTAAGTATCCAAAAGCCAATTTAGTAGACAGAGGTTTGACATATATACTAACATTTCCTTTATTTTGAAGATGAAAAACATCAGGGGTTCCTAATGATGACCTATAGGAGTTCATTTAAATTTTACATTAAATCTATCTCCTTTTTTCTATACTAAGAATATAATTTTTCAAGGACACTGGAGATAAAAGAAACAAGATATATCATAATTACACATTTGCTTTGTTCCATGTAACACAGAAAACATTCTCAGAAGTACAATACTTCTGGCACCAACATGAGTACCTTAAAATGCCAGTTTTTTTCCATAGGCTTATATTTTATATTTGAATTTTATCTATCTCTTCATGTAAATTTGGTTCACCATAAGTCTTTGCATTAATGTCTTCCCTGTCCTTTTGGACGTATAAAACTCTGTGTCCAATAAATTCCCAAGAAAGGACTCCTAGAAACCTCATTCCTTGAGTTCTTACATATTGTCAGCAATTTATGCATGGCCTTTTAATTGAAAGTCAGCTTTGTTGGACATAAAATTCTTGGATCATGTTTGTTTCTTTGTTTTCTTTGTACATCTTTATAATAACTTCACAGTTTTTTATGGTATGAAGTTTCTTGTCCAAAAGTCGAATGACCAGTCTGATTTTATTTCCTTGATAAACCATCTGCTATTCTTTCCCAGACACTCACAGAATATTTTCTTCTTTCTCTTTAAAGCTTAATTCTTTTACAACGGTATGTCTCCGTATTAGTGGTTTTGAAGTACTCTTTCAATAAGTTGTTTTGAGTCTTCACTTTTCTGGAAAGTTTTTAAAAATCTTTCTTCAGTTCTGTTCTCTTGTTTAGGTTTTCTTTTTCATAAAATTTTATATGCATGTGGCATCTGTTTTGACTTCTCTATTTGTTAGTTTTTCTCAAACACTTTTATCTCTTGTTAAATGTTTTTTTAATTTCATTTTTTCCATTTTTTGTTTTTCTTGAGAAAAAACAATTGGTTTTTTATTCTTGTATTTCTCCTAGTTTTATCTTCATTTCTCAAAATATTTTTTATTTCTACTTACTGAGTTCTATCACTAAAAGTCTGTGTTTTTCTAATTATTTATTATGTTTTTTCATATCTTGTGCCATTTTCTAAATTCTGATTTGTTCACTTTGAAATAGTGGTTTTCATCTGCTTTCACTCGTGTCTTCCTACTATACTTTCTTATCTATGGGTATCCTATTTTGACCTTTATTATCATTTTTCATAATAATGTTATTTGGGATTCAAATTTGATATTTTCTTTGCTTTTTGTTGTTGTTTTTGGGGCGGGTGAGGGTGAGAGAGACAGGAGGAGGGGCAGAGGGAGATGGAGAATCTTAAGCAGGCTCCATGCCTAATGCAGAGCCTGAGATGGGGCTCAATCTCTTGACCCTGAGATCATGACCTACGCTGAAATCAAAAGTTGGTTGCCTAACCAACTGAGCCACCAGGTGCCCTGTTTTTTGGAGGGAGGTCAAATTTTGTGAGCTTTTAGGAGGGGGCTGTGGTTGAGGATTGTTTTTCCTAATTTCATTTTCATGGTCCAGGGCTTGTTCATTCTTTCCCTCTTTTGTTTTGTTTTTAGTGTTGAGAACTACAGCAGCTTACTTTGTGAGGTTTACTGGATCCTGTGTCCTTCCCCCTTCATTTACTGGTCCTTCCTTTTCCTTCAGTGCTAGTTTCCCTGTTTTTTTCAATTTGGAAACTCCTCCCATTCACTTCTCTTCAGTGCAGGAAACTGTCCCGGAAAGGACTTTTGGCTTGTTGATATTATGAGTTCATTGGACTCATACTGTATCAACACCCAAAACCTCTCCATGGACCCCCTTGTGGTCACCTGCTTATAGAGAATACAGAATCCTCCTGTGTTCAAGTTTAATTTTCCATTATGGCGTTTTGGGGTGTGTCAGATGCCTCTTTTTTACTTTCTGCTTCCTCCTATTGGATACAGGTGTCATATAGGTGCTGCAACTTCAGTCATCGGTCTCCCTGTTCATAGTTTGTTTATGGGGATAACTCATCACTTAATTTTACTAAAGCATATTTTCCATATGTTTCTGTCTTTGCTCTTCCTATTGGACTGTGATATCCAAAGACTTTTTTTTTTTCATTTCTGTAACCATCTTCTCAGAATTCTTTTTTTTTTTAAGATTTTTTTAAATTTATTTATTTGTCAGAGAGAGTGAGCACAGGCAGACAGAGTGGCAGGCAGAGGCAGAGGGAGAAGCAGGCTTCCTGCTGAGCAAGGAGCCCGATGCGGGACTGGATCCCAGGACGCTGGGATCATGACCTGAGCCGTAGGCAGCTGCTTAGCCAACTGAGGCACCCAGGTGTCCCCTTCTCAGAATTCTTGAGAAGATTTTTAAGTGCAAGAGATATGAGTAACAATTCTTTAGGTCCAGATTTTTCTCCTATAGAGGTCTGGTCATCCCTTATCAACCTTTGAGAATCAGTGTTTCATTTTTTAAATTTTTATTTTAATTCCAGTATAATTAACATAGAGTGTTATATCAGTTTCAAGTCTACAAGATACTGATTCAACAACTCTACACATTACTCTGTGCTCATCACAGAAACAAAGTAAAAGTAAACTACAAAACAAAAGTAAAAGGCTACACCAAAATAAAAAGCTTTTGCATATTTACTAAAAAAGTAAAATACAAAGAGAACTTACTGAGTGGGAGAAGATATTTGCAAATGATATATCTGATAGGGGCTGATATTCAAAATGTATAAAAGACAACTCAACACCCAAAAAACAAATAATAAAATTAAAAAGTGGACACAATTTTTTTCATGTGTCTGTTAGGCATTTGTATGTCTTTTTGAGAGAAGTGTCTGTTCATATCTTCTGCCCATTTCTGGACTATATCATTAGTTTTTTGTGTTGAGTTTGAGAAGTTCTTTATAGATCTTGGATATCAGCCCTTTATCTGTAAAGTCACTTGCAAATATCTTCTCCCATTCTGTGGGCTGCCTCTTAGTTTTGTTGACTACTTCCTTTTCTGTGCAGAAGCTTTTTATTTTGATGAAGTCCCAAAAGTTTATTTTTGCTTTTGTTTCATTCACCTTTGGAGACGTGTCTTGAAAGAATACTATGGCCAATGTCAAAGAGCTAACTGCCTATGTTCTCCTCTAGGATTTTGATGGATCTTATCTCACATTGAGGTCTTTCATCCATTCTGAGTTTATCTTTGTATTTGGTGTAAGGGAATTGTCCATTTTCATTCTTCTATATGTAACTGTCCAGATTTCCCAGCACCAGGTATTGAAGAGACTGTATTTTTTCCATTGGATAATTTTTCCTGATTTGTCAATGATTAGTTGACCATAGAGCTGAGGGTCCATTTCTGGAGTCTCTATTCTATTCCATTGGTCTATGTGTCTGTTTTTGGGCTAGTACAATGCTGTCTTGTTGATCACAGCTTTGTATTATATTTGTATTATTAGCTTAAAGGCAGGTAACGTGATGCCTCCAGCTTTGTTTTTCTTTTTCATCTTTGGCTTGGCAGTTTGGGGTCTTTTCTGGAAAAATGGTCAACATCACTAGCCATCAGATAAATACAAATAAAAACCACAATGATATACCACATTACACCAGTTAGAATTGTGAAAATTAGCAAAACATGAAACAAATGTCAGTGGGGATGTGGAGAAAGGGGAACAAGTTGCAAGTTGGTACAGCCATTCTGGATAACAGTATGGAGGTTCCTCAAGATGTTAAGAATAGAGCTAACCTACAACCCAGCAATTGCACTTACTTGGTATTTACCCCAAAGATACAGACATAGTGATAAGAAGGGGCACATGCACCCCAATGTTCATAGCAGCAATGTTCACAATAGCCAAACTATGGAAGGAGCCAAGATGCTCTTCAACAGATCAATGGATTAAGAAGATGTGGTACATATACACAATGGAATATTACTCTATGCCAGCCATCAGAAATGATGACTACCCACCATTTGCATCGACATGGATGGAAGTGAAGGGAATAATGTTAAGGGCATTAAGTCAAACAGAGAAAGACAATTATCATATGATTTCACTTGGAACACAAGCAGTAGCACAGAGGACCATAGGGGAAGGGAAGAAAATCCAAAGGGGGAGAAATCATAGAGGGAGATGAACCATGAGAAATTATGGACCCTGAGAAACAATCTGGGGATTTCAGAGGGGAAGAATGTGAAGGGAGGTGGTAACAGGGTGATGGGTATTGAGGAAGACACATGCTATGATGAGCCCTGGGTGTTATACTTAATTAATGAATCACTGAACACTGCATCAGGGACTAATTATGTACTATACAGTGACTGAACATAATAAAAAAATAAAATGCAAAATCAATATGATAAAAAAGAACAGACACAAGACATAAACAGACATTTTTCCAAAGAAAACATACAAATGGCCAACAGACACATAAAAATATGCTCAACATCACTAAGCATGAGGGAAATGCAAATCAAAACCACAATGCAGTATTACTTCACCCCTGTCAGAATGGCTAAAACCAAAACCACAAATAAGTGTTGGCAAGGATGTGGAAAAAGAGAATCAGAATTTAATTTTATTAAAAATTTTCTTACAAAGCACTATAATGGTATCTTGCAAATCTTTTTTACACCATTTTTCCAAATAAGAAAAGTCAATGGCATTAGATATCCATATTTGCCTCATGAGAGATATGGAGAAAAATCGTCTTCTAGCTTCTCTCAGTGAGACTAATCAACAAAATGAAGGAGAGACTATCTCAGAATGATCAAATAAATTCTATAACAACAAAAGTATCCATTTTCTGTATCTTGTGGGAGTTGACAAGGCCAGACCTTGGAATTATGTTCACCTCCAGACAGGAAGTATGCTGAGTGACTAAAATTCACATGTATCTGGGTTTATGTGTGGTTTTATTAAATGGTGTTTGTTAGTATTAGAAATTAGTATAAGTATTAGAAAAATATCAAATTATATATTCTTATTTGAGTTTCTTTAAAATATCTAGATTAACTTTCATCCTGTATCTGGGTAAATAAAAACTCATTTGTTGATATGTTCTACTAAGTTAATGATCGATGCTGTTATTTTGTGAATTGTCATCTAGAATTTATAGAAAATGTGTGAGAATTAGAAAAAAGATTACATTCTCTTTTTATCAGATTACAGATATATGGGGAATCCTTACATTTTGGTAATATGATCATAGTCCAGGGTTGACCATTTGTCTACTAATGGTAGCTTAGAAATATCATCTTATTGCCTCAGAAGAACCAAATTATCCCACATAGCAAGTATTTATTATTTACATTCTTCATGCCAATCTTGGAACAAGCCCCACATACATTTTTTATGCCAAACTTAGAACAAGTGTCCCAGAAAATTAAGACATGGACTCTCTTCAAATAGTCCATGGGAAAGAATGCACACACATTGATACATGTATAAGTGCAATGGGAAATGTGGACTAAATGATGATATTCCATTTTTATGGGTGCAAGGGAGTCACTGAAGGTTCTTAGATGGGATATCTGATTTAATTTTGACAGTTGAGTACCAATATTCAGGTTAGGTCCCAGGGTAAAGGCCCTATTGTTGGAGAGAACAAAAGGTATGAAAGCACAGTGTCTTAAGAAAGGACTGAACTTTAAGGTAAGTGCTGGTTTTCAAAGGTAATAAGTTAGAAAATCTAGTCTCATAAAGGGGGCTTATTTACCAAAGACTAACTGGTCTTTATTGGTCCTTTCTTTCACTAGCAAATAAACTTTAGCTATATAACCTTGATCTTTACACTAAAATTGATCCAAAGTTGACTTTGGGTTAGTTATCCACACATCACTTTCTCATTTCATTTAGGAAATTGACAATATGTCTTTATATAAATACCCTAGAGGAGAGGAGATCCAGGTTTGTATTTGAAGAGTCTTGATCCAATAAAGAAATCATCCAGACATAAGCCTCCTTTACCATTCTTTTTTATTTTGCTCCACTTCCTTCTTCCTTGTGACCAAGTCATTATTTTATGAACTCCCTTATAAACTGCCAATAGAAAGAAATAAGGAGAAAACACTAACCTACCTATCACTTGTTAGCAGTTTCTAGGGCATTTTTTTTAAGGGGAACATAAAAATATTGCCTAAGATTAGGTTGGATTATTTTTGTGGACTCCAGTCATCCACACTTTCCCCTGTCTATTTCTGTGCATAGAAAATTTGTAGAAGAGTTAGCTGCAGTGTTGGTTTTCAATATATTAATTTCTAGAAAGTAATTACCAAGGTGTACATGATTGTGAATGATTATGCTCAACTGAATATTTTTAAACTATTTTATTTATTAGAAAGAGAGAGAGAGAAAGAGAGCACAAGCCAGAGCAGGGTGTGGGGGGCACAGGGAGAGGGAGAAGCAGACTCCGCAGTGAGCAGGGAGCCTGACACAGGACTTGACCCCAAGACTTTGGGATCATGACCCAAGCCAAAGGCAGATGCTTAACTAACTGAACCATCCAGTTGCCCTCAACTGAATATTTTAAGAACACATCCAGCAGAATTAGAGACTAATAGACTATGAAGTCTAAGGGAGGAAATTCCCAAACCTCATCAAATTACATTCATGACCTCTTTTCACACAGGTTTAGGTGAGGAGCTAAGATTTAGACTACATAAGTAAATTGTTCAAGGTGACATAATGATTTGATCTGTGCATGTGTTATTTTCTTTTTGCTTTATTTGATGGCTTAGACTAAGCAGCAGGTACATAAATCCTAACACTTTTCATTTAGTTCCAACATCAATTGATTTTTTTTTTAAGGTAGAAAATCAGTAGAACACTAATCAGGGATATTTACCTAGATACTTTCATTTTTCTTTCATTGGCAAATCATTTAAGTTCTTATTCCTTCTTATGAGAACAAACAATCAAACTAATTGGTGAACTAATAATAAATTATTGGTAAGGATTTAACATGGGATTCATTTGCAGATAAATTAACTCTAATTACCAGGTTTCACTGGCCCATCTAAAGACAATTTGATACAATTAAAATGTAAAATTAGTTTACGAATATTGACAGATTATCCAACTATAAAGTCACATGCATAAAAAATGTGTTTCAGTGGCTCTAAACATTTAAAATTAGCAGAAAATTTTGTGGCATTTTTTGCATATTTCAGTGCAATCCAGTATTATTATTTTGATTAATAACCAAGATCCAGTTTACAGGTTGTGTTCTTGCTATAATATCTGAAAACTAAAAGGAATAAAAATAAATAAAATATCCCAATATAGAAATTATGACTTTGGTGACCTGAACTCAGAGGCTTTTATTTCTCCTGTGGTTTAAGTATCTATTGCCTCTTTAGATTTGGGCTCTAGAATTGTGTTGTTGTGACCTACTTACTGGTATTTAGTGAACAATTTCTATGTAAAATACATACCAATATTTTTAGAGATTGACATGGGAAGTAGAAACCATGATCTATCATGCCCTCAAAGAGTTTATAAAGAAAGGAAGGAGCCAGGGTAATAAAGAAAGAATGGCAATACTATAAGGGCAGGTGTAGCATTTAAGTATATGGGTATGTGTATGTGTTCAGAAACAAATCCTATACAGTAATTCCTGAGTACAGGTAGAGAGTTGCTGAGGAAGGAAGAGAAAAATTTATCTTTATAAAAAGAAAGAGTGTCAATAAAGCCTTTATTAGAGTTCTGAAGAGGGGCGGGAGGGTAGGATTTAGGACAATTGAAAGATTATTCCAGTAGTGGGAGCTTGAAGGTTCACCTTGGGTAGAGCAGCTGGATGAAATGTGGCAGACAGGTTTACCTGGCTCAAGGGAATTATGTGAACTGAAGCTAGAAGAGGACCCATGGGCAAAGTGATAGTTGCAGGAGGTCTTTGAAGTTCACATTTATACATTCCTTTTGTGGAAAGGGCAGTATCACAGGCAGGGGCTCATCCCCTGTGGGTCAGAGGGCCTCCCAAATAAGAGGAAGTTCTGGTATATTGGCAATAATGATTTAATAATTTTCTTTATATACCTGTTTGGGGTTTTGAAAATGATTTTCTCATTAAAATGTTCTGTGTATTATTCCTTTGGGCTAGACTATCTGAGGGCAAAAGGACTTGGTCTTCCTTTTTTCATTCATTTAAACATTCAAAATGCACTTATCTCTTGCTATATAGCAGGCTATTTGAGAGCAGAGAATGTGTTAAATTGATGAAAGTAGTTTATGTGTGCCTAATTCTACATGGAAGATAGAAAAGTAGCTTTCACCATGACATAGAAAAAGAAAGAGCTGTCAGGTGGGAAAAACAAAAAACAATTTATAGTGAATCACTAAATGGTTTTAGTTTCTAAATATTATGTTTAGCACCTGAGTTGTCTCTTCCCTGTAGCTGTTATACATGTGGCTGCACGTACACAGATAATCATAGATAATTTGCCAACTAACTCTGGGTCCATTCTAACTCTGCCTGCCCTTTGATTTTCACAGTCATGTGATCCTCACTCAACGCAGAGAAGAACCCGCCATCTGCTAAGACCCTCACTGAATTCAAGGACATGTGCTGAAGACTCACAGGTGCGGCCTTGCCTCCTCAATGAAAATTGCTTCCAGTTCCAGTACAATCTAACAGGTACAGTTGAAATCCACAGCCATGCCATTTCCCCTGAACATTGACACATTGACTAATGGGAGTGTGTGTGTATATGTATTTTCATTCTTGGGATTAAGGTCTGACAGTAGAGTGTGAGAGCGTATTGCATGAGAGGCTGAGGATTTGTCATTTCCAGTGTCCCTTCACAAAAGAAATGCCCAATCTTGGCATGGATTCAAAGCTGAATTAAGCCATGATAAACCAAAATAAGAAAAACATGCAGCAGGGGATAATTTACCATTTAGGGAGGAATGTAGTCATGCTGTCATAGAATTTAGCTCTTCTATGACCTTTATTATTTCAAGAAATTCAGGCTTGTGACGTACTTTGCTCTCTGGGTCTCAATGAGGACAAATGGTAGACCTGAGCAGGCAGGCATATTTTAGAGGCACTGGGAATCCCATCCCACCTCATTATTCAGCCACTGCTCAGGTGTGGGCACCACCGTGTCTAATACCACTCTGTTTAGTTACATTGGTTTGCTACCTGTCATTACCTGCAGGAGCAGATATACAAAATACCACCAAATGTGGAGCCGTGTTAAGTGTCAGCACTGAATTCACTCTTGACCACCAAACCACCACATGCCAGCAGAGGCAAAGCAGCAGCCTCTTGTGAAACCAGTTCCCCACTTAGGTCACACTGGCACAACTGAGATTTCTCACATAGAAAACTTCATAGGGAATTCTAGGGGCCCATTTGATTGTCCTTATTGGTGAAAGATGACCTAGTGTATTTTTCCTTTTTCTTTAGCTAGAGGTACTTCGGATGCTTGATTTGGTAGTAATTTTTCAGAAATACAGTATAATTTGCTATAATGGAAGAACATGTCTTTAAAATACTGATTTTATGGGGTGCCTGGGTGGCTCAGTTGGATAAGCGACCAACTCTTGATTCTGACTCAGGTTGTGATCTTAGGGTCGTGAGATTGGCCCCTGCATGGGACTCTGGGTTCAGCAGAGAAACTGCTTCTCTCCGTCTCCCTTTACCCCTCCCCCATTTGCACACAAGTACTTGTGCCAGCTTGCATTCTCTCTCTCTCTCTCTAATAAAATAAAATAAAATACTGATTTTATTGCTCATGGGGTTACTATTCCTGCTAAACTCATAGATGATTTATCAAGCATTGAAAATGTATTTTTTTTTAATTTTATGTATTTATTTGACAGAGAGAGAGAGATCACAAGTAGGCAGAGCAGCAGGCAGAGAGGGCAGGAAGGCAGGCTCCCTGCCGAGGAGAGATCCCGATTTGGGGCTTGATCCCAGGACCCTGAGATCATGATCTGAGGCTTAACCCACTGAGCCACCCAGGCACCCCTGAAAATGTATTTAAAGAGGTTCTCAATGTTTATCATCAAAGAGCATTCTTTGTAACTACACCAAATTGTTTTTGTTGTGTTTTGTTTAAGAATCAGGTTAATTGGGACACCTGGGTGGCTCAGTCAGTTAAGCGTTTGCCTTCAGCTCAGGTCATGATCCCAGGGTCCTGGGATTAAACCCCACATCGGGCTCCCTGCTCAGCAGGGAGTCTACTTCTCTCCCTCCGTTCCACCTGCTTGCGGACTTTCTCTTTCTTTCCCATTCCCTTTTCCCACTCCCCCCCTCTGACAAATAAATAAATAAATATTTTTTTAAAGAATCAAATTAATTATGGGATAATTCATTCAAACTCCATTATCAGATTTATAATGCAACTATTCAAATCTATGAAATCTTCCCTCATGAGACAATAATTTGAAAAAAGTAGATTTTTTTGGTAATAAGCATATAGTCCTGAGGTACCTTTCTTTCCTTTCTGAGACACCTTAGTGCCACTGTACTGAAGTATGAAATGGTTTAAATGATTGGATTTATTCCTTGAAAATATTTTCAAGTTACATCAAACAGTAGCATTGTTTCTGGGTTCCTTTTCTCTCAGTTTTCTCCCAGAGGATTCAAAACTAGTTTTTCTTTACCATCCTAGTTAGTGTCTTTCCCATCCTCTTCAGTCAACAGGGACATGGTATCTAATAAACTGTTCAGTTCTTTACTTTTAGAAAGCAAACTTAGGAAGGTAACACACTTTTATTTGGTTGCTTATTCGTTTTGCAATAAAAGAATTACAGGTGCTTTCTGAAGCCTGCTGCAAGTGATTTTAGGTTTACACATATATAGATATATACACACTGTCCTTCCTCACCAATGCAAATAATCAAAGGTTTGTTGTATTTTGCCCACATGACCATAATTCTGAAATTCAGTGTGGTGATCCTCTACCTGTAGAGTGGAGCACATGCCAGCTGAGTGAAAATGCCACCTGCGGACGAGGCGTCAGGACCCGTCTTCTGAGCTGTGTGCGCAGTGACGGCAAGCCAGTTGGTGTGGACCAGTGTGAGCAGGTAATGGGTCTATATTTATATTTCACATTCGAGGCTTTGTGTTTCTTAGTACTAGGCTGCAACCTTGATGTTTGACATAAAAGACAACCTGATTCCTTCTTGAAGCTTCTTGAAGCTTCGGTTCAGTTAGGGTAAGAGGAAACTGGTATGGGGCAGTTATACCTCATCAGTTTGAACTTAGTCAAAAATGACTGGGAAAACTCCTTTTGCCTTGAGGAAAAGGGTTCATTAAAAAATTATTGTTATTACTTTCAAGAACATATATAGATGTAATTGCTTACTAACAAACTATTCATATCCAGTGACTGAAATGTTTAGATAGGACTCTGTATCTGGCTGGTGATTCATTTGCACATATGAATACTGTGTCTTGCATATAAGATGAAACACTGACACTGGTTATGAGAGTATGCTGCTCATTTGTTTAGCAAGTGATTGCTAGATAAGTAGCACAGTTGTATTTTTCTTCTCAACCTAAGTTAAAACGCCTCCCTGCCAAGTTCCAGTTAGTGGGTTCTGAACGTTTATAATGTTATGGTTCCTTTCTTTCCTATGATAAACTATGTAGAGCTTGGGCCACAGCTGTCATCAAACCTGTTCCAAAGAAGTTGTATTTTAAAATCTCTGTGGGAACAGTTTAATAGAAATAAGGGTGACCACGTGCTGTCATACTGGTAGAATTACCAACAGTCTTTGGAATAGTTTGAAAATACAGGGTCAGTTAACTCAGGCTTCCACAGAAGCTTCCTAAACAAACTGGCAAAATGAAAACTGGTCCCATGTCTCCTGACATACGTGGAGTCCACAAGTGGAATTAAAATCAAAACCGAACTTTTCTCCCCTATCCAGACTGAAGTATTCTCCTGTTAAGTAGTACAAAAATAGCTCTTTCAACCAACAGGACAGCCATAGACAATAACCCTGAGACCAAGCTATCTGAAATTGAACATCCCATTCGGTGAGTTCTAAAACTGGTTAAGACAGGGCAGAGTTCTGTTCACAAGTGTCAGTGCTTGATTTTAACATTTCATTTAACCTGTTTCTCCAAAAGTCGTCTGCTTTAGGAAAAATCACCAATCTACAGCAATTCCAAATAAGTTAAAAATCTACATTTGGTGTATGTAATAAATATTTTCTTTTGATGCAAAGTAAATATAAACTATTCAGCAATAGAAAAATCAGTTTCTCTGCTTTTTAAATACCACATGTTCAATAAATATTTAAATATGAGTTTAAAGAAGTCCCAAATTATTAACCCATCTAGAGTATCCATATATCTCAAATAGATGGAAGGATGGAAGATCCTATGCAGTAATTTCTCTATTGCCTATGCAGCACATAATCATGTTATAATCATCCATTTTAGCTTGGTGTGGACATTGCTAACATTTAACATGTGTTGAATGTCAGAGTTTTCCTAAATAAGCACACAGTCTGTGATTTCTGTAGCAGGATTTTTCATTATCCTTTCTGTTTCTTAGATGACTTATTTTCTTTCATGAAGATCTCTTCTAGTTTGGCCATTAAAAAAATCTATTGATTTTGCCTCCATGCTGGTTTAAGAAAGGGCAAGAGGAAAATAAACTATACCACCACATTTTTTCATGATTTAGAGTATTAGGTTATGTTTTCAACCTAACATGTGTTATTCAATGAGCACATTTGGGTTGTTAATTCTGTTTTTGTTCTTATTTATTTATTTACTTTTAGCCTGGATAGCTGTTAATTTTGTGCTCTCTTTGTACTCTTGGCCCATCCAGAAGTGCAAGGTACCTGAATTTAACAGTGAGGCATCCTCCTGCTTCTGGGCTTGCTAAGCGAGGATGGATTTCTGTGTCCTATAACTGCTTTCCCAGTACCCTAACTGCAGGTCTATTCTATAGTTGAGGATTTTTTTTTAAAAGAAATTTGGGCCAACAAACTTCTATTCTGTGAAGTTAGGACAACCATTTTCTAAAACTGCCACCAGTTTTTTATAACAAAGATATTTTTCCATACAAAGATGTAGACAGATTATTATCATAGAATAAAGTTTTTCCCATGAAAGGTGATTTGATAGGACAGTGATAGGATTTCTGCATTAAAATCATATTTTATTTCCATCTGCAGCATAACTTGGAGAAGCCTCAGAGAATGAGCATTCACTGCCTGGTGGAATGTGCGGTCAACTGTCAGCTCTCGGGGTGGACAGCATGGACCGAATGTTCAAAGACCTGTGGCCATGGAGGTATTTGGGTTCCCTATGTTTATCCCCAGTAAACACTTTGGATGATGATGATTTTAATTTCAGTTTTTTAAAGTAGGCTCCATGCCCAGTGTGGAGCCAAACATGTGGCTTGAACCTCACAACCCTGAGATCAAGACCCGAGCTGAGATCAAGAGTTGGTTGCTTCACCAACTGAGTCAACTAGGTGTCCAACAGTTTGATTTTTAAATACCTTTCTGGATGCCATAGCTTGACAAATGGGCATAAGCATGTTGGCCAGTTGATGGAGGCAGTGTGAGGCTGACCCAGAGGGGAAGAGAGATAGAACTTGCTTTGTATCAGTCCTTTCTATCAAGGTAGAGGTTGCAAACCTGACCTGGCTACAGTGGCAGACACCAAAAGAGCTGGTAGCCCAGTGGGACAGTGTTTCTTCAAAAGGTCATAAATTTGAGGGACCTGGGTGGCTCAGTCAGTGCATCCAGATCTTGAGTTTGGCTCAGGTCATGATCTCAGGGCTCTGTGCTGGGTGTGGAGCCTGCTTAAGATTCTCTCTGTCTCCCTCTCTCCAACTACTCTGTTCTAAAACAAAAAGGTCATACACTCAACAAACAAAAAATACTGGCCTTCATAGTTCTTGGAAGTATGTATTTTGTAAGTAATTTTTTGTCAGACAAATCCCCAAATCAAAATAGCTTAATATACCAGACTAGAAACTACTTTTCCACTCATATAAAAGTATAGAAACTACTTTTCCACTCATTTGCGCTTTAGAAAAGTCAGTCAAGAACACAGGTTGATGGAGGATCTACCACTGTAACATAACCAGTTGTCTCTGGAGGGTGCCTTCCAGTTGGCTCTATGCAGGGTTTGATGGGCCAGTTTGGAAGGAGCATGCATCCCTTCCATCCATATTATACAAAATTCAGTGCCATGTTCCAGCTCAATGCAAGATGGTCAGGCAGCAAATGTAGTTTCTAGATGGCGAGTCACTTCTCAGAAAGTGTTCACTATGGAGGAAAAGGAGTATAAATCTGTAGTGAGCAGATAGAAACCATTACCACAAGTTTCCAGGATCTCAGTGGACAAATGATATACAATAGCAAGGAAAGGCAACTGATACTCAGAAGCTAGGCAAATGGATATATAGGTAGTACTCCAGCACCAGACTAAAGTGGGGTCCAAGACCTTGTCCCTGGAAAAGAGCTCAAGACAATAATTAGAAAGCACAGACCTGTGGTTTAGGATAGGAAAGTGGTTCTGAAAAAGATTCTAGCTTATCACAAGGTAGATATCAGATATTTGGAGTAGGGTCCTAGGGAAAAGTCTTTTTGTATGGTTAGGCACTGAGCAGAGGAGAAGGGAAGAATTGCAAGTTGCAGGAATCATGGAATCAAATTGGGAGGAAGATATACCAAGACCTGGATCTGACTGCCAAACAAAAATATTTGGGACAGATTTCTAGAAGTGACTGGACTACTGGCACTAGAATGTAGGCTCATTTCTAACCTACCTCCAAACGAGTTGCTGGAGTTACAGATAATTCTCTGCCTCAGTTGTGATTATCTGAGGAACTGGAGCAAGATGCAGCATGGAAAAGGGGCCCATGTGTGAACTCAGCTATCAGATTTTGGAGAGGGCAGAGCTGAAAACAGTAGTCAGGATCTGTAAGGAAATTGAAAACTATTTCTTCAAAGAGCATCATTCCCAGTGAAAATATGAGAGTGACAATGTCCAATGGTGACATGCCATTTCCTGTGCAATTGAGAGCCTGTAAAGAACCTCAGAAAACCAAATGGAAAATCTGAAGATTTCAGTGACTGTTCCTCACTCAAATATTCTGATTGGCAGCATGGTATAGTCTCCAGTTGGGCATCCATTTAAACGTTGGGTTAATCTAGGTTCAAGTTTCAGATGTTTAGGGAAATTACTTAATCTGATTCTCAGCTTCTTTATCTATAAAATAGAATTTATGCATACTGGAGGTGTTTTTGGTTGGAGAATTAAATGGTATGAAATATATAAATACCTAGTAAAGTAACTGACACATCATGGGTGTTTATGTTGTATGTTAATTTCCATTTCCATCTTCTTAGCTCCCAATAGTGGAGAGGGTCATCAGAGACTCCCTAGGATCTTTTAAGGATTATTCTTTTTTTTTTTTTTTTAAAGATTTTACTTATTTATTTGACAGACAGAGATCACAAGTAGACAGAGAGGCAGGCAGAGAGAGAGGAGGAAGCAGGCTCCCCGCTGAGCAGAGAGCCCGATGTGGGGCTCGATCCCAGGACCCTGGGATCATGACCTGAGCTGAAGGCAGAGGCTTTAACCCACTGAGCCACCCAGGCGCCCCAAGGATTATTCTATAGACTTAGGCACTCTGTCTCCCAACCTCATTTCTCATCCTTTTACCCCACTTAAAATCCACATATTATAGTCACAGCCTAAATGTATTTTTAAAATGCAAATCTGAACAGTTGTTTTCTTATGGATTTTTAAATCCATTAAACAAATACCCATGTGCCGGTTCTCGTGGAATGTGTTGGGGAGCAGCAGTGGGTGGAGGTAGACACTTGCCTCTTCTCATGGAGTTTACAATGTAGCTGGACAGTAGAAAATAAGCCAGCAAAGAGGTAATACTGTATGTTGATGAGTTCACTACAGACTCAAACAAATGAGAGGTGGTTTTCACATTAGTGATGTCTTTTGTCAGAACAACTGGTTGCTCCTTCTCCATAAGTGACTCACCCTGGGTATTCCACAGCCATGAACACTGTAGTCTCATCCTTATGGGTTTCTGGGAGGGGTCTCTTACAGTGGTGAAGGGTAGCATGGAGCAATAGAGAATGGATGAAGTCCTGTACTGTAAACATGGTCCACCAGGACCTGTGGGATCTCACCCATGCCTGCCTCTATATGCCCGTCACCCTCCCCTGATACATTGGCTCTCTCTGCTCTCTTACAGTGTATTTCAGTCATGCTTGAGTATGTGCTACTTTTCCTTATGTGGAGCACCTTACCATCACCCCACTACTGCCTCCTACTACACTTCTTATGCAAGAAATGAATCAGTTGTTATATCTGTATGTCTGAAGGGCCAAAGACCCTGTTTGTGTTCTTTATGGGTAACCTACCCCCTCCAGTTCCCTTGAGCACAGTACCTGACACATTGGAGGAATTTCAGTTAATATCTGTCATTGCCCGTGCAGTTCTTCATTATAGGGGAAGAACCCACATACTGGATCACAAGCCCAAAGGTAGCCAAACCTGCCAGTGGATGTTTTCCTCACCCTTGAACTAAATGCATATGTCTTAGGTACCATTACCCAAGAATGCATTCAATGCAAAGGAGACAGATCTGTTTCTTATTATTTCTGCCTGGCAGTCCTAATTCTGCCACTGTACCAAGTCAATGAAATATGACAGATCTCTGTGCTATACTAATACACTACCTTTAAAAATAAGACCCCTGGGGCACCTGGGTGGCTCAGTGGGTTAAAGCCTCTGTCTTCAGCTCAGGTCATGATCTCAGGGTCCTGGGATCGAGTCCCGCATCGGGCTCTCTGCTCAGCGGAGAGCCTGCTTCCTCCTCTCTCTCTGCCTGCCTCTCTCCGTACTTGTGATTTCTCTCTCTCTGTCAAATAAATAAATAAAATATTAAAAAAAATAATACCCTTAACTGTAAGTTTAGTATTCAAGTATTTAATTTTTCAAGAAGTTCTGAGGTACTATGGACTCAGCAGCCTGTTTTTCTATTAGAAAGACAAAAACAAACAAAAGAAAAACCTTTCCAAATCTGAATCCCACTATTGGAGAATTCTAGGTAATTAGAGTTTGAACTTAAATTCACCTTTTCTAAGCCTTAGAATAATAAACAAAGAGAAGCAATCAAAGATTTCCTAAGGAAGTTATTGTGTGAACTAAGGTACCAGTGGGACTGGGGAAGGAATATTAACTACTTAGAGAGATCAAGTACATAAAGCTCTTGGAAGCTGTCAAAATAGTATTCATTGGCATTCAATATAGCACTAGTTATAAATCACCTCTAGCTAGTTTCCAAGGGTCTATTAGGATATCTTCTTGGGAATCCTTTCTTGATCTTTAGATGTCTTGATCTCCTGAATTGTCAGATGTAATTATACATTTAAAAATACATTCCATAATCCTGATATCTGTCAGACCCTCCAGTGATCTAAGGGAGTGTGCATTCTGTTTCTTAATTCATTCAAAAAAGATTTATGAAGCTTATATCTATTGTCCTGGCACCTAACAGTGTCTTCTTTCATTGTCAAATGTAGCAATGTGAAAAATAAATTATATGGTGACCATGCCAGTTAGATGCCTGTTCTTGAAGGCAGGACTATTGAGGTGTATTCATGTTTTACAAATATTCATTGGATGCTTTCTGAGTGTCAGGCGTTCTCACAACAGCTGAGACCACACTGTAGGGAACGGAAAGGATCCCAGGCAAACAGAGCCCCCTGACGTCATACAATGAATGTTCCAGTGGAAAATTAGTTGGTGATGACAAGACAGATAGCAAATAAATGAAGATATAAACACAGAAATAACTGATATCCACAATGAAAGCAAAATAGATTGTGTGATGGAGAATAAGGAGATCAAGTAGTTTGCCAGGGAGTGAGGGATGGGGGAGGAAAGGCCACCAAAGAGGTGATATTTATGTCAACACTGAATGACAAGGTGCCACAGCTCTTACAACTGGTGTTTTCTTTAAGAGGCTGCTCTTACTCAACTTCACAAGCATTTTTTTGAATACCTGTTACATTAAAGCCTCTATATCAGGACCTACAGACAAAACCCTAAAAAATCAGTATTTTTGTGATTATAATTGTACCCGATTTCAGTCTTAACAAATAAATTGAATGGCACAAAGAAGAATAGAACACATGGGCCTAGAATTTCTAAGCTCCCACCCTCAGGATATTGCAGAGAGAGTCTTTGGTTACCTTACATTGTACCCCACAGTCCCCAAACTTGTCCAGTTCCAGCCCTAAACTTAGAGCCCCACTCTTCTCTGATCATCACCTGCCCCAACCACAGGCAGATAGTAATGTTTCCAAAATGAGAGAATTATGTATTTAGATCCAGCCTTAATCCTCATGCACAACCTAAAAAAATAAGCAAACAGCGATAGTGAAAAGCAAAAGTGTATGGCACAGATTAATGTGTTTCTTAAAAGAGACCAAATTCTGGAGCTGAAAGGGTTGGAAGCTATCATCGAAAAGCATCTGTACCTTGTCCCTTCTGAGACAGTGTGTCAGCAGCTGTCTTTTGTATGAGCTGCTTTCATTTTTCCAACTGTTGGTGGCAATGGGGTAGAAACCATGAGAAGAGAGAGTTTATTTAGTCACATTAAAGTGGGCAAACAAGTTGCATGGGAATCTGACTCCAGCACCTGCGGCTCTCCGGGGACTTCTTTATCAAAGGCAAAAAATTCACACAGTTGTCGCAGTTTATCAATTCGCTGGCTGTCAGGTAAACGCTGATGTGCTAGATGTCCCAGATGCTCCCCCCACGAGCCACACTTCCGCCATCAAATCCACAGAACTACCTTGATCTGGGGAGAGATTTTGAAATGAGTTCTTCCTTTATTTTCCAAGTGTCTGGATTGCCTCTTTAATGTACACCTGATGCTTAGCATATACTTTCTAATTGTGTTAAAGATTTCAAGGTCAGAACAGTTGAATCCAATTTATTTCACGTCAGAGAAAGACTGATTCTAAGCTTCCACTAAGGGATCTTTTTAGATAGATTTCAAAGATCAAAGCTTGTAATAGAAGAGCTTAATATTTGGATTAGTCATGTTCTTTATTGAATTTTCATCAGTTCAGTGGAATGTAGAACTCCCTAAATTTAGCATATCATGAATTATTCATAATTATTATTTGACTGATAACACTCTAAAAATGTTATTAATCCCAAACTGATTTTTTCCTATTTCATATTTTTAAATTCAGTGTATATGGGTTTATGTTTCCTATATTATGTAAATCAGCCTGATTCTTTTTTTCCCAGATGGCATATAATTTTTCTCTCAACTCTGGCTTATAATGCAAAAATAATTTTGTATTAGCTCCAAAGTACCACCCTTTTGTGATCTTTCTGGCTTTTTTTTTCTTTTTAAGCAAAGATAAGCTGGTAGCCTTCAGTTTTAGTGTCTGTATAAAATGTGATCAGTGTGGTGTCATTGACCAGGCACAGCCCGATAGTTATAACAATTCAAACTTATTTGTTATATCAAGTAATTAGTTCCTATGACAAGAGAATAAGAGCTAAATTGTAAAATGGCAGAATGGGGAATACAAAAGACTGAACAAGAAATCAGAAGATCTGAGCTTTCGAGCTAGCTTTTCCAATGGCAAGTTGTAGGTCTTTGAACTAGTCTTTGGAGAACTCACTTGCACTACTTTTTATCTGTAAACTGATGAAATGTTAGAATAATTACTGCTTAACATCTTTTGGTCAAAGGCACAATTGTTGGAGCCAGAAGTGTTTTAGTAACTTTTTACAACAGTACTATGAACTATAGGCAAAGGCAGGACTTCACAGGTGGGGTGATAAACAAGTAACCTGCTCAAGTCATGTAGTTTGTTAGTTATGGAGGAAAGATTGAAACCCATGTTCATGCATCTCCAAAGTCCCATTTGTTCCACTTGTCCCTTTGCATCTGAAACTGTACTTGTAAATATTTGTGTTATGTCCATGGCCCTGTGTATCACTGTATAAAAATTCTCATAATTTATAGGTATATTTAAAAAGAAGTAGAGGAAATGGATCTTAGAATAGAACACAAAGGGCAGTAAGAGTTTTAAGAGGTCCCCCAGAATTTTAAGCCTCCTAAATGTACACTTGTTTCTTAATCAGTAATGTTGCATATTATGTAGCCCGTCAATTGGAACATAGCTGCAGGGAGCCTATATTACCTGGGAAATGTGTGACTCTGGTGGACACAGTAGGAGCAGGATGGCCAAAATCACTCTCTCTGACCTTCTCCTTTTGAGTCATATGGGGAGCTCCTTATTGAGGTATTTCTGCTGTATATAGGTTTTGACGGTCATCCATCAAGTTTTGTTAGCTTTTAATGGTACAGAAATGTGATTGTTGAGAGTAGAAGTGGAGATGAATGGCTAGAACACACTACAGAGAAGTCAGGAGCTCTTTATTTCCAAACCAAGTCAAAGGTGCCTAATCTTTTGTCCTTGAAAGACCTACCACAATCCGTGATACCGTGGTATGTCTCAATCTCTAAAACTTTGGTCTAATTTCTTACTTGGTTGACCTCACTCCCAGATAGATGGTCAGGTCTTGGACTAGTATACTTTTCTGTGAAAGGCTTATAGAAGCTTTATCTTGCCTAACTTAAGTGTTCTCTTCTTGGATGAAAGGTATCTGGATGCCTGCAACAATTTTCAGATAGGCCAAGGAAACCTTCTGTAGGGGAAACCTTTGGACTGTAGCTCTGAATGCAGAAATTTTGCCATATCTTCCATCTCTAACAATGCCAACCATTGGCCAAAGATCAGTCTAGGTTGCAGATCAGGGCCAAAATTTTTCCCCACTCTGTTACATTAGAGTGTAACACTGATCCCAAATCCATGACCACCGGAGTGTATATTTAAAACAGTGTTTAAACTTAAACTTGGATAAAAAATCTAGGCAGTATTTTTTTAAGTTGGTTTTTTCTTTTTTCTTTTTTTTTTCTTAAGTAAACATAGCATATGTGGGGCTCAAACTCACAACCCTGATATCAAAGGTCACATGCTCTACAACTGAGCCAGCCTAATGCCTCCAAGAGATATTTGTTAAGAGTATAAAGAGCCTCATGAAATTAACTGAACATTTTAGACAATGTAACTTTCCACTGCTTTCAAAAGTGTACTGAGAAGTACCCCAAAACAAATAAAGAGCTATCAGAGTGGAAGAGGTTAGTACTATAGTTGTAAATACCTTTTACTAAAGGAAAATAGGATGTATATGAATACAGGCAACACATTTATTGCACAAGGTAGACCTAAGTACACATTTCAGACTTGTCCAAGTGGCCTAATAATTACAGCATAGCAGCTAATGCCTGACTTGGACCAGATTGAAAACCTTTGAGGGACGCCTGGGTGGCTCAGTTGGTTAAGCAGCTGCCTTCGGCTCAGGTCATGATCCTAGTGTCCTGGGATCGAGTCCCACATCGGGCTCCTTGCTTGGCAGGGAGCCTGTTTCTCCCTCTGCCTCTGCCTGCCACTCTGTATGCCTGTGCTCTCTCTCTCTCTAACAAATAAATAAAATCTTTAAAAAAAAAAAAAAACCTTTGAGAAGCACACGCTTTTGGAGTAAGATGGATCTTTGTTCCAACGTTGCTAGCTGTGTAATTTTGCAAAAACATATTTAACTTCTCTGAGCTTCAGTTTATGAAGTGAGAATATTAATAACTGTGTCTGAAGCAGAGTCTGAGATTGGGATTCTTGTTGAAGTGATTTATTTGAGGGTAGTGGGGAGAGCAGGTACTCTCTGGGGAAGGGAGAGCCAAGCAAGCAGGATAAGTAAGGGAAAAAATCTAGCTAGAATATACTGTATCACCTCTGTATCATAGCACATTGTATTCACTTAACTCAGTCCCTCCCTCCATAACACTGAATACTTTTGTAATGACAAAAGGTATTACACAACAAATTGTCCTAACCAGAGACATAGGTGATCAAAATCGATTAATAGATTGACCTGACCAGCTATGAATGAAGAGTTTGTCAGTATCCCCTGGTTTCTTTTTCGTTTATTTTGTCATCTGCTAGTATTTGTTACTAACATTAAGTAGCAGGCACCAAAATCTTAAGAATAAATCCACAGGAGGAAATACTTAAAATGGAAACACCGTATTAAATAACCAAATTTTTGTTGCACATCAGAAAGGACCACCATCACGCTGAAGTTGGTGACATTGAGCCCCAATTACACCTTTCATGGTGTAAATTGGCCAATCCCGTGTAGATGTTGGCTGTGGAAGACCGTTATGCATATGCCTTGAAAATTCAATTCCTATTCAAAAGAAATAATGCCCAGGTGGAAAGCAAACCAGTCATAATATTCAAATGACATGCTATAAGCTCAAAGTGACTTCTTATACTACTGTTGTTATATTTCCATGTCTGCAGTGCATTAGAGTTTATGAGTATGTTTATCTAAATTGCTCAGATATTTTATTTAATGAACTATTTAAGATTAAGTAGGTATATTCTTTATTGCTCATTATTCTTGTATTTCCTTTTCCACATTCCCCTACATACATACTTTACATTGTTTGTCTGGTTATATTCAAAATGCCCAGAGCTATCAAAACCATAATTTTCAATTAACCCAATGACCATATGTCAGGGCCGCAGACGAACTATTGTTTAAAGTGTGCTGCTATGAAGGCATATGGTGGCTGGCTCCTTGGATCTGAAAGTCTGGTCAGAGAACCATTGCATTGACTCAATAAATTTTATGAATTTATAAAGTGACAAATATTTATTTTGGAAGGTTTTTTTAGAGTTTCCACAACTCCTTTGTCAGTGGAGCCCCAGAGTGAAGTCTGAATACTTCAGTGGGCATGTGATCTGGTCCAATATCCTTTAAACCTATATGCAGGCACCAATATAGGCCTCTCTTCGGGTGTGTGTGGAGTATGTGTACCTCACTGTCTTTTCTTCCTGGCATTCATACCGTGCAATTCTTTCTTCATCATTGCAAGTAATAATTGCTATTTTAAAAGTAGGCCCAATATCACTGTTGCTCATAATGAGTTTCCAATATTCCTCAAGGGAGGAGAGGAAAAGACTCAGGGAATTGCTAGCAAACATAGCCTACTGTAATTTGGGTCTTTATTAAATTGGAAACATATTTTGTAAGGGAGTGCTTTTCTCTCTTTTATAGCCTGAAGAGTAGATGAACAGAGTCAATTTCAGTTTTTACATCTCCTTGGTACTGCTTGTTAAATGTCTTATCTATAGCTGCTGTTGAATTCAGTTCCAAATAGATTCCTAGTCCTCTGTCTTTTACTGAAAAACATAAACCCAAACAAGAGGAATCCAGAGAGAGTGTCCAAGAAAATGCCCCCATTTTCAGATTGGAAGCATTGGGATAGGCATGGTAGAAATCTTCACTCTTACTCTGAGGGTAGAAGGAATCCAAGCTACGGTGTAAGAGGTTTGGTAGGTTAAGACCAGGCAGAATCATTACGGATTTCATAATTGTATGCTTTTCATATCATAAGCCCAGCAGAACACCGGGAGAAACAGTCAGTGCCAGTTCTAGAAATAGATATGAAATAGCAGTTGTTAAAATAAATGGCTAAAAATAGAAGTTTTAACAACAAACTGCTGTATTTTAGATATACTATATGGTGGTTTATATATGGTATTTTTAAATTTATATAACCAGTGTGAGATGACGCTAAGGAACCCTCATCATCTCAGTGCTTTTCACCTGAGTCAGTATAATTGTGAGTTCTGAAAGGAAGCCAAAGCCTTTATAATATCAAAATATCACTGAGGAACTGACCATTTATGAAGCTATCCCCAACCAACAACCTTTCTCCATTGACACATGTTCTGTCATTCCATCAGAATATTTACTGATCAGTCTGTTGCTGCAAATAGAGTACATACCCAAAACAAAAGGATACAAAATGGAACAATTTGTACATCAAAGATTAAAGGGAGCTCCTGAGAAAGTTGATGAAAAGTGAGTCAAAGGCCAAAGACTGATGATCAAACTGCAAAAGTCAGTCATGAAACAATGCATCTTTTATAGGACAAGGATAAAATTACATAAGAAATATTAATGACTGATTTATAATTTTTCCTAATAATGATCACATTGTTGCAATAACCACACAGTAGTTGATATTAGGTCAAACTCACCTGCATACTTTTTATTTCCAGAAAAAGTCTCATTTAGACTCTGTTATTTATTAAAAATAATTTAATTCCCATTTAAACAGACTAAGTGACATTTCTCCCCACATGAATTATGCTCAGATAGTAAGAACTTTCTGTATACTTTATTTTACAGAGGAGGAAACTCACGTTCTGAGGAGTTAAATACTTCTGTGTAGTCCCATCATTTACGAGCTATTAATCTGAGAGAACTGTTTCCAACTAGAGAGTTTTGATGCCAAGTCCAGGTTTCTTTTCACTGTACATCAGCTATTTTAAACTTCTCTTTCCCTTATATTCTGTATCACGTTGTAACTTTGAATATCTTCAATTTGGCCACATTTTTCTCTGCTTTTGCCCTCACATGAAAATTCACTATCACCAAAACTATTTCTTTAGGCTCCTGATTTTAGGGGTTCCTTTTAGAATAATCAGTGTTGAAAGATATTGCTTGGCTGGATATTCCAACCTGTCTGATGTTTGGAATCCTGGGCAATTTTAAACTACTACCTTTGGAGATGGTGGGTCTCCTTACTGATGCCATCTGTATTCCATGTAGCTAGATTTAATATTTACAACTGCAGGGTTTGTGAAAGAGTGATTAATTTGGGGAGTACTTTCTCTGATTATTTAATTTAGACAACCCAACTATCCCTGACATAAGAGAAACAAGAGCCCAGGGGGCTCAGTTGGTTAAGTGGCTGACTTCAGATCAGGTCATTAATCTTGGGGTCCTGAAATCAAGCCCTGCCCCCTTGCTTACTGGGGAGCTTGCATTTCCTTCTGTCACTCCCCCTGCTTGGGCACACACACACAAAAATCTCTGACAAAATAAAGAAACTTATATCAAGTACCCCACAGAAACCTTTTATACACTCATGCCTTCATTAGCAACATTTTGTCACTGAACTTTAATATTAGCCACTTAAACATGACAATATGCTTCAAAGTGTAGGATTGTTATTAGCTCCTTGGTTTTAAAAAAATGTGTTCTTGGTAGTAATTGGCATTGTTTGAAAATCTTATTTTTGTGTCAGGATAGCAAAAGGCAGAGAAATCCTATGGCTGTGCTTTCAAGGAATGATTTTAAGACTTCCATTATTTCAACAAGTAATAGCATCATTTTTTTTTCTGTTGAATACATTAGGTTCCCTCCACCTCTATGTCCAGCAAAAGATATCTGTCACTTTAATAGAAATGACTAAAATAGTTCTAAAGTAATGTCCATCTACATGCCATCAATTCAAGCACAAACTTGAAATTTTTTGGTTATAATGAAATAGAGCCTCTTTAGCTGTGATAAAGGCAATACTGCATTGTTATTATTCTTACAGTAATGGATAGAATAGAATCCAGTTATAATGACATTTAGGGTAATGGATATATAGGTCAAGAGAATAAACATAAAGGATATTATAAAACTGAGGAGTATTTAAGCAGGAATTAATGTAAAATCTTGAGCCAAATGTTTTCACCAAGCAGGGACAACATTTCAAATGAATGATGTCCAGCTGTATGATTTGACTTGGGTGATGCTGGGGAGAATATCAAAAGAGCAAAGTCTTCATAGGAACTCACCCCCAGGAAGAATGGGTTGATTCTGTCGTTTCCCAAACACGTGTCATTGCTGACTCAAATTTACCTTCATCCAAAAGTCCTTTTATGTTTCCCATAAAAAGACCTGGTAAGTAGTTATCCTTGCTCCCTCAACTCGGGACTAATACAGCAGCCTCTGGAGCAAAACTTTGACTTTGAATCCTGTTTTGCACCTTACTCGTTTTTTTGACCTTAGACAAGTGAGTTAGAGTCTCCCTCATTCTCCTTATCCAAAGTATTGGAAGAATTTTCCTTTAGGGTTGTTATTATCCTTCTTCAGCATTTAAGTATTTAGAACATTACCTTCGTACTTGGTACTTGCTCAATAATTGATATATTATCATACATTTTCAGATACCAGCTATTACATAGACAATGTATAAAAATATGAATTTAGCAGATATTCAGATAGTGCTTAATACATGTGAAACACCATGTTAGGGACAAAAGCTCGAATCTCAAGGATGAAGAATGGGGTGACTGGAACCTCCTAGGGGCACCTGGGTGTCTCAGTGAGTTAAGCATCTGACTCTTTTTTTTTTTTTTTTTTAGTTTATTTGATAAATAGAGATCACAAGTAAGCAGAGAGGCAAGGCAGAGTGGGGGGGAAGCAGGCTCCCTGCTGAGCAGAGAGCCCGATTCGGGGCTCGATCCCAGGACCCTGGGATCATGACCTGAGCCAAAGGCAGAGACTTTAACCCACTGAGCCACCTAGGCGCCCCAAGCATCTGACTCTTGATATTGGCTCAGATCTCAATCACAGGGTGGTAAGTTCAAGCCCCAACTTGGGTTCCACACTGGGAGTGGAATCTAATTTAAACAAAAACAAAAACAACAACTCCTAGTTTTCCCCATTGGTTTTCTCAGAGGAAATTAGTTTAGCACAAAATCTATAATCTTCTAGGAGCCAGGAAGAGGTCTAGTCTACTGAAACTAGTAGTGAAACTTACTCATCCCTGAACTTGAGAGCATTTGAGAATTATCATGACCCAGGGCTTTCAAGGGAATTCTGTGTTGAAGTTCTCCCTCACTTTCCATTTTTCTTAACATAGAAATCTAGAATCTTTGACATCAATTAAAAGACCCCTCTTTAAATAGCTTTAATAGCACTGCCTCAATGTATTCTTCCCCTAGCTCTGTTTGGATCACACTGGCCTTCTGTCAGATCCACAAATGTGGTTTGCTCCTTTGCATTCTCAGGGCTTCTTCATGTGCCCTTTCTTCAGCAATGAGACACTTCCTATACATCATGTCTGGCTGACTTCTTCAGGTTTCTTCTCAAAGGTCAGCTGCTCATGGAAATGTTCTGACTCCTTCCCAGACTGGCATGTACCCCCATAACATGCTGTCTTTGAACTGTTTTTCTTTTTTATTACAAATACAATTAAATAGTTCATTTTATAACAACAGTGGAAGGACATCATATTCACAGACAGTAGCAATGAAACTCATCAACAAAGACAAATTAAGGACAGCAGTGAGTTGGGGAGAGAGCAAGAGAGAAACACAGACATTTAAATTCTGCCCACTATTCCCCTTTAACAGGTTTAGGACCTGATGCTTACACGTGGGCATTAAATGACGTATGGGAGCCCTGCTCTTTCCTTGGCTATTCCTATTAATCAGTTGTCTTTTTTTTTTTTTTTTTAATGAATTGGAATACCAGTACTTGAACATATTTTTTCAAACATCCAGCCTCCTTCACACAAGTCAACAACTTCATTCATCTTGTGTTCAGTGAAAAAACAATTTGGCTCTAAACTGTAGGACAATTGTCCATGTTGAATTAATTGAAAGATAGTCTGGAGACCTTGGGGTGGCAACTCCCTAAGGAATTTTCTAAGATAATTTGGGTTCTGTGCAACTTATACCCTACTTGCTAATTTAGAACCTACCAAGAAGATACAACTCTATTTTTAATATTTTAAATTTTGGCCTAAAGTACATGGTCTATGAGGACAGAAGCTAAATCTGGCAATTTCATCCCTGTATTCCTAGCACATAGCAAGATGCCTGGATCATACTGGAGCTTAATAAATATTTGTTGAATTAATTATCACTCCCCCAATGTTTACAGGATCAGTCTATTTGGGCAACAGTACAGAGTTTGGAGTTAGGAAGACTAAAGTAAAAGGCAGACAGAATTCCGAAACCTTAAGCATTATGCAGACCTTCCATAACCTGTATGTCTGTAGGAAACTAACTTAAAATGGCAGGAAAAATTGAGAGCCAGACACGACAAAGTTCAGTGTATTTCAATGAAGACTTGTGTATGTAAGGCAACATTCTGTTTTTTTTTAATTCTCTTACTAATTACAAAAAAAGCCTGTAAACAAAAAGCCAACACCTTCCTTATCATTTTAGGTCAGATGAGCCGGGCTCGATTCATTATTATGCCAACCCAAGGAGAAGGACGGCCATGCCCCACAGAGCTGACGCAGCGGAAAACCTGCGCAGTGACGCCCTGCTACAGCTGGGTCCTCGGCAACTGGTCCACATGTAAACTGGAGGTAGGTCACGTGATGATACTTAAAGAACGCTTTTTAGTTGGTCTGAAGTATTTGGTCAACCTGTGTGCCGATGGAATAGACTTCCCAGCACTAGGGGCCTGACACTATGTATTTTTATGCAATAGAACACACGCAAAGCTACAACTGAATGACTTAACCTCATGCCAAGTGGTGTTGCCAAGAAAATAGCCATTCTTTAGGCATGGATTCTAATGGGATCATGGGATTTTCTTTCTCTGAGGTGTTCTCTGGAATACAATGTTATGTTCTTGGCTTTTTGAAAATATCAAAGTATTATTTAATTAGGCAAAACCCTGATGTGATGGAAATGCATAGTTTGCCATATTTCTTCAAGAGGTACTTGAAGGCTTAGACAAAATCTTGCATATGGGCAGAAAACCAAAAGTGTATGAAAGTTATATTTTAACATTATTACACGAACCAAGGTTACTACATTTTCCTCAATGATTACTTTTTTATTGAACTGAAATATAAATGCCTAGCGACATCATCATATATCACATACCCAGAGCTTTTGCTAGATCAGCAAAGATCCTCTCCTGCATTTTCTCTGTGGTTTCTTGTATAAGAAAAAGCACAATTGATTTTCTTTATTTTCTTATTTTACTAGTTTATCCTTCAGTTCATATTCCAAAGCACATTTTAATTAGGTAACAATAATTGTGATTATGCGTTAAGAAATCTGCCGAGTATCCTCAGAGAGATGTTTAGTGTTCCTGTCAGGATGACATTGTCATGCAGCATTACTATCTTGCATAAGTTAAATGCCCACGTATTTTAATAAGTCCCAGAGGAATAACAATGTGTGGTACATTTGTTCAGTTCAGTCTCCTTTTTACAGAAAATAAGATAACCATGCTCATTAATTCAATAGTAACCTAATGGCTTTAAATACGAATACTTTGTCTATGAGTTGGAAATCATCTTCTTTCCTAAATCTTGAGCAATTTCCAAATGCCGCTTGGAATCCCAATAAGGAAATGAAAGGAATGTTTTTCCTTAGCACGGTGATAACTGTTGACAGAGTAGGGAAAAATAAACTCAAAGAATTCAGGAACCCATTGCAGGGGAAGGGAGAAAAAAGTTAGGGGAGAGGGAGGGAAAATGCAGGCCTGAAAAACCCCCTACTCCAAGTTTTGCCAGGCATACAACTACTACTTTTACCTTACTTGTTCTTTCGTACCTTCCCTTTTTATCTTCTTGGGTGTCAGGAGCCCTTTCTTTATTTCTTCCTTCCTTCCTTCCTTCCTTCCTTCCTTCCTTCCTTCCTTCCTTCCTTCCTTTCTTTCTTTCTTTCTTTTTTTAAAGATTTTTATTTATTTGACAGAGAGAGATACAGCAAGAGAGGGAACACAAGCAGGGGCAGTGGGAGAGGGAGAAGCAGGCTCCCCACCAAGTAGGGAGCCCAATGCAGAGTTGATCCCAGGACCTTGGGATCATGTCCTAAGCCAAAGGCAGATGCATTATACAACTGAGCCGCCCAGGAGCCTTTCTTTTTTTAACACACAAATCTGTCCACTTGTCCCATGGGGACATTATGTGGAAATGCCAAGCGTAGTGTTTCAGGTTGCTGTCACATACTGAGCTTTTGCCAGAACCACAGGAGCAAGAGCGGTGGGTTGTAAACATTTTCTTTAGAAATGCCAGTGGGGGGTGGAGATACCCAGGCTTGGAGGCCGTGGGAGCCCCTAGCAGCAAGTATATCCTGAAATATCAGAACTGCTTCCCATTTCTTTTTTTTTTTTTTTTAATTTATTTGTTATAGAGAGAGAGAGAGCAAGCACAGGCAGACAGAATGGTAGGCAGAGGCAGAGGGAGAAGCAGGCTCCCTGCCGAGCAAGGAGCCCAATGTGGGACTCCATCCCAGGACGCTGGGATCATGACCTGAGCCGAAGGCAGCCGCTTAACCAACTGAGCCACCCAGGCGTCCCTGCTTCCCATTTCTAGATGAGCTTCTTGTTCACTGGTACCTCCAGGCAGGAGGGAAGCCTGCAGTTTGACTTAATCCAGGCAAAGCTCTTGAAAAACACTTCCGAAGTTAATTGTTCTGGAGTTGGCACCTTATCCAAATGGGGCCCTTCGGCTTTCTTCCCTAAGAATTTGGAATGGTACTAAAGCTGTTGGAAGATAGTGTATTTGCGAACCCTTACCTGCCGCATTTTCCTACCTTGCGGATAAAATAAGCAGCTCTGAAACAAGAAAAAACAAAGGTACAGAAAGAAGAAGAGGTGAAAGAGAAGGGGAAGCATGGTGATAGGAGTTGAATTTTGCCTGAGTTCAAGCTGCATTTCTGCGTTTCTTGAAGCCAAACTGTGAAATCTTCGTGATAGGGCTAACCCAGGATCTTTCTGGAAGGTTGCCTCTTCTTAAATGTGTATGTCAACAGAGTTTGGAATGACTGATCAAAATACGTATGGGCCTCTGCACACAAAGGAAGATCCCCACTGTCACAGCGGCACTCCGGTTTCTCCTTGTCCTCGCCTGCCAAATACAGGTTGGGCACTCACTCCCTGAGGGCGCTGGGGATGTCCAAGTGGCCCAGTGCTGTCCAGTGGATCAGACCATCAGAGCAGCTAACATAGGGCCCAGTGGATGTGCCAGCTCGGCCCATGAAAAGAGATTAGCACAGGAAGCATTCATCTCCTCAGGCTTCACCTTGTTAGTGTTTTCTGATTTTTTTCTTTCCGGAGTCCTCAGTTGATAATCTGTATCCACATAGAGATTGACAAATCTGTTTTAGGAGCTCGGACTCCTAGTCTAGCAGGCTCTAGTTTGGTCAAGGTTCTGTCAGTTCTTAGCTCTGCAAATTTTGCCAAGTCTGTAAGCTCCCCAAGTCTGTTCTTATTTTGTTCTGTTTTGTTTTGCTTTTTTTGTTTTAATCTCTATCAGGAGAGTAGCAGTTGTACCTGTGTTTCTGGAACTTTTGATAGGGATTACACCATTTTAATACAGTGCTTACCACGGTACCTGACATAAATTAAGAGCTCAATAAATTGTAGATGCTATTATAATTTTGATTAAAACTGTGATTATGATTATCATCACCATCTGCCTCTCCACATCTGGTGGAGATGCCAATTCAGAACATACAAAACGTCCATCAATGATGGGGACAGAGGAGTGTCAGCGGGAGAATCCTTGCTTATTGACAGTCTTGCTCACAGAAGCCTAGGTCTGTTTCCAGCCTCTAGTGTTAAAGCTTCATGAATGAGAGTGAGCGAATGCTTGCTTTGTGAATGAGATTATCCTTCAGATACTGATTTCTCTTCATTTTATGGCTGCTGTTCTCAAAGATGGAAGAGATTCAGGTTGGCTGTGGATACATACGAGGAGCATATTATTGTTTGTCTTGGTGTTTAAAGGCATTCCTGATGGAGACTTGTTTCCTGTCTTTTCAAACAAAACTCTAATCAACTGCACCTTCTGTTACCCGAGGTTCCAGACAGCAAATTTCAAATTTCATACATGCTACTGTGTCTTCACACTCTTCTCTCCACGCACTCTGTAGCAAAGCATCACCTCAGACAAGTCAGCAATGGATCTATCATCCAGGATAATGACTTCTGAGAGAGATTCCTAAAAAAGAAATTCAACATATGCTATTTTCCACTTTAGAGAGTAAACATTTACTAGAGCTAAATCTGCTGCGAATTAACTCTGAACCTCTATCTCCCAAAAAATGGACTTGGGTCTGAAATTAGGGTGCATTTCTTTTGACAGTTTCATAGTGGCCAGAGAAATGACTGGAGGAGTTATGAAGTATTGATAAATCAGGTGTGGGAATTGTCATCTTGGATAAAGAAATGCTAGCTCTTGTTAAAATCTCTATAAGCAAAGGTGATGGCCCCAATTTATGCGCCTCTTCAGATTTTCAAGCTTTAAGGTGCTCCAACTTGGACCTCCTCTCAGTTGCACCTTTTCTTTCTAGTTAGTAGGTCTTTGAATCCCAACTTCCTTATTATGTAAAGCATTTTTCTCAGCAGCTGCTCCGTACCAGCCTGGACGTCCAGCAGTCTGTCCAACAACCTGCCCTTGGCACTCAGCAGCCTACTGCCACGATGCCTGGCCCTGGTCGGTGTTCAGCAGGCCCAGCACCCACCCCAGACCTGCTCCATGCCCTGGCCCACTATCCTGACTGCATTGGTCAACCACCTCCTCCTCCTTTGCTCCTGTCACTCCAAAGGCCACAGCAGCTCCAAAGCCTTGGAAAGGCAGTTTCTGGCTCATGCAGTGGGAAAGGTATAAAAAGGACAAGAAACCCACTTTTCCCAGTGCAGGGCACAGTTACCAGACTGCCACCTAATAAGGAGTAAATGGATGAGAGCACGTGGCATTCCTGGTTGCAGCAGCATGGGTGCAGAGAACTTGCTCTAGCTCTTTCTCTCTCCATCTGGACTCCTGCCATACAAGCAGTAGTCATGAAAACTCTACCTTTCCACTGAATTCTGGAACTAGCGGGCACTAACATTGGGGAGTTTAGGGGAGTTAATATTGCCTGGGATTGCCTCCCTCCCCTGTCTTAGATGGTACCAAGGCGTGGTGTTATCACATGGCCTGTCTGGAAGACATGAGTGTCCAAGAAGCCAGCTGGTAACTCACTACCTTGTGAAGTTGTGAAGTTGAGGCCACCCTGGTAACTCACTACTTTGTATTTGTTTTTCCTCCATTTCTGCTGTAGTTCCTCACCCTCTTTCTTGCCATCCTGGGATTTTACCTCCTTAGCATAGAAGCTCTGCCTTCCACTCTGTTTTCTACTTATGGAAAAAACAGAGCTTCTCTCTAAAGCTATCCACATATACAGTGGACTTCTTTTTGAAGTATGGACATCTGACAAAAACTGAGGAGAAAATACTCATGAGATTCTGCCAAAAATGGTATAGTAGGAAAACTTTCATCAGGCAGATGGTTAGGTCAGATAATCACTAAGAGCTTTCCAGTTCTACATTTCTGTTTCTGTGAGACACTGCACAATTTTTTTTTTCTAATTGCCCAGAAAAATCTGAGTGGGATTTATATTAAGTATCTTTAAAAAAAAATTCAACACAGAAGGCATGCTGGGAAAACAACTTCTTGTGGCAAGAGAGAAAATTGGTGTTTTATTAGAAACTCCAGCCTATTCCATATGAGAAAGTACTGAATTCCCTACCAAAGAAAAACAAGCAAAGTAAAAGAGAAATGTATGCCCTGTGGCTGTACACATGCTCTCTTGGGGAGTGATTATGGATTAGGGCATTTTAATACATACACCTAGACAAATTCCGTATTGTTCGTTCTTTTTCAGTCAATCCTGACTGAGTTGCGAAATGAATCATCCTAATCTGAGTACATAAATTCCATGGAATAAATTTGCATTTGTACTTCAGCTTCTCTGTCAGCTCTAGGAGAATTTCTCAGTGATGCTTTATTGTCAACAATTGAAAGATAACTCCGGAAAGGGAAACTACTGATTTTTCTTGGGTGAGAGGTGGCCAGAGCCAAAAAACTGGGAGATGCTAATTGTATGGGTAATTCTGACAGTATTCTTTCCTTTAATAGGGTGGAGACTGTGGGGAAGGAGTCCAGATCCGCAGCCTGTCCTGCATGGTCCACAGTGGTTCAAGCTCTCACTCAGCTGTCCATGTAGATGCTGCACTGTGTGGAGAAATGCCCTTTCAAGACAGCATCCTGAAACAGCCATGTTCTGTGCCTTGTCCAGGTATGTAGTTTTAAATGATTGGGAGGGACTTCCCTGTGGATTTTTAAAGTCATTTTAATTTTTTTTTTTTCCTGGAGAAGCTCTCATTGAAATTGAAATTTTGAATTAACCACAATTAAAAATGTAATAAAATTATCACTTTGGAAGATCCCTATACCTTCAATGGAGGCAAGGTAGGTAAGAGGCAAAAGAAAAAAAAAAGGCACCAGACTTGGAAATTTAAGGATGAAGTTAGAATTTTGTCAAATCCCTAGTGTTTTATCAGGAACATAGAGTCTAGTGCCATGGACCAACGGTTGCTCCATCTAGAAAATCTGTTAATAATGCCTAACCTGACAGTGTCTGGCACACTGGCTATCACTTGAAAAGATGCTGACTGGCTCCTTGAATTGATGAACCCCTGAAAGATGGTGTGTGGAAGCAAGTAAGGCTGTAGGTTCATGAAAGCATTCTGTAATTGTCAAGGTCATTATTAGTTCCATAAAATGTATGAGTTGATTTTTAGTCCTAATAACCAATCTAGCTGATATGGCCTTTCAGGTAGCTGAATGGGTCCACGTGTGTGTAAACACATACATCTATATACACACATAATTGTGTATGTTCCAATTATTAAACCTCCTTTATACTCAAAGATATCCCACTTCAGAGACCAGCTTCTCCCTTTTATATGGTTTTTATGGACATCTATTTTATGACGTAACGCCTCTCTTTGAAAACTGAGTTACTGTTTTGAAAAGTTTATTATTACTAGAAGATACATGGTGTCCTCTAGATAAGGCTGCCATGATTTGAAGTGAAGTAATGGCAATTTAGTTTTTTATACTTTCTTGCTAAACTAGGTTAAAACATCAATCATCATTCACAGCATATCCTAAGTGAAAAATTGGTCGAGGTGGCATGTATAGTGTGTCCAACCCACCCCTGTCACTGTGCCATCACCACAGATGTCACTGTGAACCTTGTCCAGGTAAATGTTTTCAAGTGCCAGTTTTCATATTATTTTCCTTCCTCTGCCCTGCACAATCATCCAGGAGACTGCCACTTAATGGAATGGTCAGAATGGAGCACATGTGAATTAACCTGCATCAATGGAAGAAGCTTCGAGACCATGGGCCGCCAGTCTAGGTCAAGGGCATTTATAGTCCAGTCTTTTGAGAACCAAGACAGCTGCCCCCAGCAGGTTCTAGAAACACGCCCCTGTACAGGTACCAAGAGCACTTCTCGATCCTCAGCCTTGATTGATCAATGCTTATTCTATTTTTATGTGAGGTGTAATAGAACCGCTGTTATATTTACTTGCAGGAGGCAAATGTTATCACTACACATGGAAAGCAAGTCTTTGGAACAATAATGAACGAACTGTATGGTGCCAACGTTCAGATGGCATTAATGTCACAGGTATTCCTGCCTAAGATTTGTGTGGGCACTTCAGAAAGATCTCTGAGTGTTGCTGTTTGTGAGAAGAATTAGCTTACAAAGTATAAGACTGGGCAGGTGGCTTTAGATGATCTTCATAGCAAATTGTCATTAGACCTTATTTTTTTAATTTTAATTGAAATTTTTAATTTTTAATTGAAGTATCATTTAATTGAAGTATCATTGGCATAATAACATTAAATTAGATTTAGGTGTACAACATAGTGATCCAATAATTTTTTACAATATGCCCACCATAACTGTATTACAGTATAATTGACTATAGTCCATATGCTGCATTTGTCTTCCCTGTGACTTATTTTATAACTAGAAACTTGCACCTTTTAATCCTCTGTGCCCATTTTACCTAACCTATCCCCCTGCCCCCACTTTTTGCAACCACCAGTTTTTCTGTATTTATGTCTGATTCTTTTGTTGTTGTTGTTGTTTGTTCATTTCTTATGTTTTTGGATTCTATGTATAAGTGTAATCATATGATATTTGTCTTTTTCTGTCTTGCTTATTTCACTTAGCATAATACCCTTCAGGTCCAACCATGTTGTTGCAAATGGCAAGACTTCATTCTTATGGCTGAGTAACAGACCTTTGCATCTCAGAAAGCAAACAACTTGATCCCAAGACCCATAATATCCAACAATTTACACAATAAAATTTCCTTAAATATCATGTTCTAAGACAAAGGCTGAAAAAGACACATGGGAGTTTAAAACAGCAGTTTCTGAAGTTTTAAGTCATGTACCTTCTCAGTAAAAAGTTTTTGAGGACATATCTCAACACTCTATGCTATACAATGCTACCATATCATATTATAAAACACATACAAAAGTTGAACATAAAAGGGTCGATAAAAATATAATAAATTTGTTAATGGTGCAAAAAATGTATCTTGTACTGGAAGCTTAGTTTTGGATATTTTGCTAGTCATTATTATTTAATATCTAAACATAGATGGAGCAAAGTTTTCCTTACTCATGACAGTGGATACAATCTGTACAAATGATCTCAATTTTAAAGTTTTTTAATGCCTTCTCAGAAAAAATTGTCATTGTTTTTAACTGCAGCTGACAGAGCTTATCATATCAATGAGAATTTCTATTCTTCCATAGGAATGGAAGAATTGTCAGCCCTGTCTTTGTCTTGTTTGCCTATATTTGTGTTATTGTATTCTCTTTAATCCATAGTTTATCCATACAGTAATTTATTTTAAGCTGCTTGCCCATTCTGCAAATTATTGAAACTGAATACATTGTGAATCTGCTTAACCAGGAACACCACAAGCAGCATCCTCTGCAGCACCCTGAGAGTGGGCTGGTGCGGGTTACACTATCAAATTCTCCTCCGTGGACTTGCACAGTGTCCAGCACTGGGCCATCCATTGATGAACTCAGGTTATCACTATCGGCTGTTAACTATCAGCTTCATTTTTTAAGTTTAAACAACATATTGTATGAGCTACACAAATTCTAGTTATCTTCTAGATACTAGAAGATACATGGTGTCCTCTAGATAAGACTACTAGAGATTCTAGGGAATCTCTACCAATTCCCTAGAGATTCTGTCCCCAGGGACACAAACTCTGCTCTTTGGAGATCACTGGTTAAAAGAGTGGAAACAGGGGCGCCTGGGTGGCTCAGTGAGTTGGGCCTCTGCCTTCGGCTCGGGTCATGATCCCAGGGTCCTGGGATCGAGTCCCACATCGGGCTCTCTGCTCAGCAGGGAGCCTGCTTCTGCCTCTTTGCCTACTTGTGATCTCTCTCTGTCGAATGAATAAATAAAATCTTAAAAAAAAAAAAGAGTGGAAACAACCCCCCGCCCTAAGCAGTACTGGCAGCAACACCACCATGTGGTTATTGCTCCTCTGTCCAAATTATCCATTCACATGGAGGTATAGTTCTGGATTTTAGGGGTTTTTTTGTTTTTTTTTTCCTATGTGAGGATTTTTATTCTTTCAGTATCACTAGGAATTAGCTGCCTCATTCACAGGGAAAACGTAGATCTGTTTCCTATATCATCTTGGGCTGAAAGCTTTTTGCTAGGTTCCCAATCATAAGGTATAACTGGGTGGCAATTATAGTAAAGCAAAAGCTAGACTCTACAAGTGAAACCAGTATTGCATAAATACAATTTAAATGCTACCCTCAAATCAAGTTCTTAGCCTAGTATCTGACTCCTGAAAGGCATAACTAATATGTAAATTATCGCAGAGTACAGAGACATTATTCCATCCATTTACTCAAAAATATTTAATACCTGCAAGTACTGTATCAGATGTATGACTGCCTCTCCAGGAGCTTATACATTTCCTTTTTAAAGAAATGTGTCAAGCTCCATTTGTGACTGTGTGTGTGTGTGTGTGTGCATTCTGGCTGAGATATATTTTAAAGCTTTACGAAAAAGTTTGCTCTTATGGTCCATGAACCTATTTGTGGCTTTCTTTTAGCATTGGTTGTTGCCAATTGGCTTATTGCCTACTTGGGGTATTCAGGCACTGGAGAAAAATATACAAAGAATGGGTCTTTGAGCAGATGTACTTTGGGCTCCTGAACTGAAATTGAAATTTCATCCATTCTTTTCCTGGCCTGGCACACAGATGTGGCCCTCAAGCAGGTCCTATGATAGAATCACTTTTGCCAATGAACAGGTACAAAAACTACCACAACCATCTTGTTGGCAGAGCCTCCCATCTTGAACAATTCTTCCTAGAATAATCAATAAAACGCAGCTGAACCATGTGTCAGCAGATGCATATAAAAAAAGAGTACTGTTACAGAGTGCCCAGAGAGGAAAGCCATTTTTTTTTAATGTTTATCATAGAAAAGTCCACAAATGATGGTAGGTTTTTGTGGTTTTTTGCTTTGTTTTCTGTTTTCCTTTGTAGGAGGCTGCGCCTCTCAGGCACGTCCTGCTGCTATTCGGCAGTGTAATCCGGCCTGCAGAAAACCTTTCTCCTACTGTACACAGGTGAGTCCCGTGCTGAAGCCTTCTAGACCTTTAACAGCTGTCTTCTGCATATGCTGGTGGATGTTTTCCATCAGGCAAGCTGCAACCTTAGCAGCAGTTCCATGTGCTCACGGTACCATCTAGAGGAATTTGCAGGAATAATCACAGCCATTAAGGATTTTTTTTTTTAAAGAGCCCTGTCTTAAGGCTATAGCCAAATCTGCCTTTCAGATAGTTAATTCATATTAGCTCTGTTTATCAATAAATGTTCTCAGTTGATTTATTCTTTCGTTATTAGCTTTTCAGCTACCCAAACTATTTTGAAAGATCTTATCAATGTTCATATTTGCTAATTATTTAGTAAACTGACTACACTAGTATGAGAATTTTTAGTTCATTTAAAACAATTTAAATATTTGCCTGTGGACATGCACACTTTTTTTTTTTTTTTTAAGCAAAACTCTTTCTTCCATTCTTCTCCCTTAACTCCCATTTACCACTGCTCAGGAATTAATGCAGAATGTGCAGAGTGTATTCTCATCAATGACCCTCACAGGGAGCAGTGTCTCTATCATGTTCCTTAAAGGAACAGGTTTCTTATTATTATGTGCTCTTTCCAAAAATGATCCTGTTAAAAATAATTCAAGCACTCAATCCTATTTTATAGCTCTTTCACTTCAAGGTGAGTTAATTCCTTACCACAGAAAAGCTAGTGCCTAAGCTTACAGAGGAGAAAAGAGGTCAGCAACAACTTCCTAGGCTAATCAGGTTTGCAAAAGAGAAAGTGTAACTTTCCACGAGCTATCTGGATACCCTCTTTAATAAAACAAATGCTTTTTGCCTTGAACTTTTGGCACATGTTATTGGCTACAGCTTTTCAGATTAGAAGTGATCTTAATTAGCTCTCTATTAAACACCATGTAGTATCTTCAAATGAAATGCTGTAATGTCATTATTATAGGAATGCTGCTTTTTACTAAACAATGGCAATTATTAATTTTAATATACTTTTCTGACCTTTTCCTGTTGTAGAAGATTGAGGTGCCCTCCTTAGTTTTAATATCTTTTGCTCCTTAACATCATGTGTTCCGTTAACAATCGATGACCCAAATGTACCGATCCTTATGGCTCACCCAGCTTTGAGTGGCTATGTGAGACTAGGGTCTGTACAAAAAATGCCAAATAGTTTCAGGTAAGGTGCCTCTACAGCAAACTCATACAGATTCATAATTTTATGCCTAACTTATTCTATTCTTCTCTATTGTCTTTATGTTTACTGGAGGACAGAAGAGCAATTATTTTCAGTTTCACTTCTAGAGACAGAAATCCTTGTTTGTTACATCTCACCCTAGCCAGCATCTTGGAGAGGTTTATAGTACATGAAAATGACCAGGAATTCACAGAGAAACAGGAAGGACACATTGTTACAATGCCAACTAGGAATGTGTTGTAGTGTGACACCGTGTTCCTCCAAGGAAGACTGTGGAACATGAGCCTTTGGTGAAGTCTTTTTTCTTTTTCTCCACTCAGGCTTCCCTCCTTGAGTGCAGAACCAAGCCTGCAAGCAGAGAGGTAGTTCAGACTAGATAGTGATCAGTGGTAGAAGGTGGTAAGCACATTCAGCAGCTGACATGGCAACAGACATCAAAGAGCACAAAGCATAAAGGTGCTCCGTACATAATCCCTGTTGCTTTACTTCTCAGCATCAAGGGCAGCAGGTTCCAGTGAGCAGGCAGGAATTTCAAATAGTTGCATTGGGGAGACGGGGAATAGAGGATAATTTGATTAAATGCTTTGAACATCTCTGTAAGGGAGAAAAGGATAGAGTTGATGCCTTGTATTGACAAAGAATTGTGATTTCTTACTTGGAAGGCATGAGATCTGATGATGTATTTAAGGTTGACTTTGGAATTCACAAGAAAGGAACTGCTCTATTTTTCATCTCTTTTGCAACGCTATTGCTGAAAAACCCCAAATTGTCATAACACATCACACAGGTATTAAGTGATTCTAACTTTTATGTTGTTCGTTTTCATCACCATGTAACCATAAAACTATTTTGTATGCTGTAGGGTGGAGTCTGTGGCTGTGAGAAGGGCTACAGAGAGATCATGAGATCAAATGGTTTCCTGGATTACTGTATGAAAGTACCCGGCTCTGAGGAGAAAAAAGCTGATGTGAAGAACCTTGCGGGGAAAAACAGACCTGTGAATTCAAAGATACATGACATTTTTAAAGGATGGTCACTTCAACCTCTTGATCCAGGTACATTGAAGAGTAAGAAATACACATTTACTTGAGGGACATCAGGGTTCATATTGTCACCACTGCTTATGACATAAAGAATGGAGGGAAGGAGTAAAAGAGGAGAGATGGAAGAGGTGATGTGGTCCAATTCAAGGTTTCTCAAATCTGAATGTCATAAAAGGAGAGTCCCTTTCAATGTAAAATGTTCTCCTGGATGATTGAAGTCTCTTTCAACCCCAGTCTAAGAGCTATGGAATTAAGGCCCCATGATATTAACCTTTAAAGTTATCTTTTCATTGTAAATTACCTCTGCAAAAGAGAATGCCATTTTAACTGTGAATATGTGTATATAATTGAAATTAAAAGCAGAAGTTGCATTAGATCAAGAACCTGCAGATACCTCAGGAAATGTCTAGAGACTCTATATGGTTTGAGAAACACTGGTGGAACAGTAAAGGCCCTTAATTTCAGAGACAGACCTTGACATCAAAACTCAGAATGTACCTGTTTTGTGATTGAGTGTAATGTCTTCATCTCTCTCAAATGATTTCATAAATGAGGAAACAGGTCCAAAGACACCTACCTTGCAGGAGTGTCGTGAGTTTTATCATAGTGCTGGGCCTATAGGGGTCAGGAATTAGTGGTTATTAAGGAGAGGAGTGAACATTAGAAGCTTTCTGTGTAACCTGTCGTTCTGGGCTGGTTGTATTGAGTGAATGATCTCATTAGGTTGCAAAAACCTAATGATTTTGAGATTAGGAGTCTGAAACAGTGAAAATGAATTTGACTAAGGTTTTATCACCAGTAAGTGATAGGAAGATTTGCAAGGCAGGTCACAGAATTTGTCTCAGCTCCCCCCTTATGAAGCATGCTTAAAATGAAAGCAAGACTCTTGGTGCTAATCATACATACTTTTGCTAGGAAACAAAAATGCTAATAACAACCAAGCAAAGAGGCCTGACAGGGCGTGGAGAGGGAAGATGTAGACAGACAGAGCTCAGGCAAAACATACCCTGAGAATTCCTACCAGACCCTAGGCCTCTGTGTATCAAAAGTGTCTTAATGATATGCTTAAATGAAGCAAAAACTAGAGCCTGGGCCCAAAGGACACTAGATCTAGGAGAAACCAGATGTACACTCCTCAGCCAACTTTTCAGGATGCCCACAGTATCTTCTTCACTGCTGATTCTGCTCTATGTCTGGGCATATGGGTTTTTAAAACGTTTCATTCATTTTGTTACTAAATGAGCAGTAGCTTTAAATCTGAAGGAAGGGTGGTAGGAAATGTAGCCAGGCTCACCCATTACCTGTAGACCTCAGTTCAGGAAGAGAATTAGGGTGAGGTTCTAGGGAAATGAATGCTCATATCCACAAGTGAAGTCCTTAGCCTTTGGGGGCTAATGAAAACATCAGTGGCGGCATGGATGTGAATATATGTATCTGTATCTTTTTTCTTTCTCATGAGTATAAATTGGAGCAACCTCTAGAAAGACATTTAGGCAAAAAAAAAAAAAAGACATTTAGGCAATACATATCATACAGTTTGACCTAAAATTTCTTTCCTAAGAACCCATCATACAGATATATACATGTCTACTAAATAATGTTACAAGTGTTTGTTCTAAAGCATAGTGGAAACAACCTCAGTGTCTATAAACAGAAAATGGAAAAAGAAAATGATACAATTATCCAATATGCCTCATATTAAAAAGAATGAGACCTGTCTTCTGACCTAGCATGTGAAGTTGTTTCTAAAAAAGTAGAATTCAAAATATGTGCCATTTGGATCTCCCAAAAAAAAAAAAAAAAGATGTACATATTTGTATGCTTGTACTAGAATGTTTGCATATACAAAGGAAACTCAACTGCTAAAAGAAAGGAAAAGGATAACAGTGGTAGCTCTTGGCTTGGGAATTGAGAGAAGGTAGCAGCGTGACTTATTTTTCATGACACCTTTTCTTCATAGTTTGATCATATCCATTATGTTATTATAAAAAGTTATATTTTTTAAGTAACATGGACCACATACCTCTACACTGGGGATTTAAAAGTTCTGGAGCCTCCAAATACTTCAGCTCTGTGAGGTTTAGGAATAAGAAGATGAAAGGTGCTTTCTCTCTCAGTGAACACTTTTTTTTTTCCCCCCCAAATGTAAAAAACTCAGAAGTGGGGATTTCATCATTAGTGTTTCAAAGAGACCAGAATCAAAGCTTTGTTAAAAGTTTCATAACCGTAGAAAAATATCATTACTACATTGAAACCTCATTCTAAAACCTGACTGAGGTTTTAAAGTGTCCTGTAAGCAAAAACTCTAATGGGGAGTGACAATATAATTGAATGTAATTGTGATTTTATTCCAAACAAATGTTGATTACCATAGATTTTGATTGTTGTTCACCCCACAGAAGCCTTTCAAATAAGATGCTGATGTTTTTTTGGACCTGCAGTTAGTTAAATTCATGTAGTGTAATGAATCTGTGTGTGTGTGTGTCTTTCAGAAAGGAAGGCTGTTCCTTGGGAACACTCGGGCATTCAACAGTGCTCACGTAAACAAAACATAGAAAACCATACATACACTCAAGTTATACATAACAGTAAAAATCCCAAAATAGATCACACTCACCTGGTTTTATTTTTCTTAATTCTGGCAGATAGGACATAAAAATAATGTCTGTGCTTTTACATGTGTGGTTATAATTTGACATAATTTAGTGAATTTATTACCTTTTTGGGGCATATAGTTTTTTGTTCACTCAACATCCAGTGTCACCAAAGTGGTGACAGTATTTTGCTTTGCTTACAGAATGGCCTCTATTTTTTGCTTCTCTCAGTGTTGTCAAAATGTATTGCAGTACTTTTTGTATTGTATGTATGAGACTAGACACACATAAAAATACATTTAAAATAGCCTGACAATCATTAGATTTTATGAAGTAATGATTACTGGTGTGTTTGCCATTGTGAAAAATTTGATACTGTCTTAACATTTTACATTTTCACCTTTGCCAGATGTTTTCTAGCTAGTTCTATCTAGTTCTAGGGTAGTTCCACTATGATTGTCGTGATTTATGCCAGTCTCAGAAATCAGATGATAAATATTTCAGATGAGAAGACTTTTGTATGCTAAGCTTCTTATTTAATTTCTATCTTAAACAGATGGCCGAGTAAAAATTTGGGTTTATGGCGTTTCAGGTGGAGGTTTTCTTATCATGATTTTCCTAGTATTTACTTCCTACCTTCTTTGGTAAGTACTAACTTGCAAAACATTTATATTCCATATTCTGATCAGGATGTGGTTTACTAAAAGATCCTTAGCCATTATCACTGGACCCTTTACCCACAAATAATTATCAACAGTAGAATAGTTGAATTATCAACAGTAGAATAGTTGAAATCATTTATCTTTCCTGTCCTCATTTGACTCAACCTATTTTTTTTTATTTATTTTTCTAAGGATTTTATTTTTTTTCTTTTTATTTAAGCTTTATTTAAACATATAATGTAACCCCACCACCCTCTCCCAACCCCTCTCCCCCC
>RCUC01128342.1:0-12330 GCA_003697995.1 Taxidea taxus jeffersonii | reverse complement strand
TTAATCTGTGAGTGGGGCTCATTTATAGGTACATAGTTATCATGATCACTTCACATATGGTCATTTTAGCAGAATATTTTTTAATTGGGTTGAATCAGAACCACCACAGTTTCAAGTGGAGGCTGATCAACTCAGGATTTTTTGTTCATTTGCTGCTCTAAACAGAAACGATCTTTCTTATGACCCTTCCTATAAAAATTCTCTATTCCAGATCTTGTCACCAGAGGACTTAAGATATGTAACAGCTTATGAAAGATTTTAGGACTCTAAGACTTAAGCAATCTCATAACATTTGGGAGTAAATATGTTAAAATTTATGGTGTTTTTTTTTGAAAGTCCATTCTCATTATCCAAATAGAGATTAAACTGTATCCTACTATGTACATGGGAGTGATACCTTAGTTTTTTGGACTCAACGTGTCACCAAAGTGGCTGGATGAAAGCTGTCTGAAATAGACTGAAGAGAGGGGACGAAAGCTGGAGTAACTCAACTGTTTTATTTTTTGAATCAAATTTGAAGAAAAAAAATTAAAGCTTTGAAAACATTAAAATATGTGTTTCAGAGATCAAAAGTCATTAATTTCCATCATTCCCCCCAAATGTCAGTTTCTCCCGTGGGGTGTGACAGAATCTTTGTACCCATTACCTCTCCCATGAGGAGGGAGACCTCGTGTTTTTCTTCCCTAAAATCAAATCCATGGGGCCAAGTGTAGTGTTTTGATGAGATGCTCGTTTCAATTTGGTTGTTTTTAAAATTCCAGGCGGAACAAGAATATTCCCCACTACCCAAGTGCCCCACCTTCATTCTTCTCTCCAGAGCCCGGCTTCAGCAGCGCCTTCCGTCCATGTGTCCATGTGTAGTATTCAAAGAACAAGGTCAACATCTCACCGGCTTTTATTTATTTATTTTTCTTTTGTGCTCAACAGATTGTTGTCTGCACAATGGCAAACTTGAGGAACATGAGCCCTGCTTCCTCTTAAGATGTCTTGCTGTGAAATATTAGAATAGCAAAAGGCTAATATATGCACCCACGGGGCGGAGGGGACCATTTCAGCCCACATTTCACACCGCAGTAATCAATTCATTGGTTTTAAAAAAAAAAGAAAGAAAGAAAGAAAAAAGAAAAGAAAGAAGCCTGCTCTTTCCTTGTCCAGCTGCAGTAGGCAGGAGCTGGAGCATATGCCTATCTGAGAGAGGAGGCGGGGTTGGGGGGGGCAGGCCTCGCAGGAGCCGCCACACAAAGAAAGCCAATCTTCTCCACAAAGCGTGGAATGACTTAAACACTCTATTGTATTAAATATGAATGAGTCCTCATTGTGGGGCACAGTGTGTGGGGACCCGTGGTGTCCTCCCATTAGCCACATGATTAACCACATTACACCGGGAAGCTGCTAAGGTAAATAAGGCGAGCCTTCTGTCACTTCCTCCCCCAGGCCTGACCAACAAGGGGCTGAAGAGCTGCACCCTTTGTAGTCAACTGGGTGGAAAGAAGAAATAACCATGAATGTCATGCTTGGTAATTAAGAAAAGAGACAGGGAGAGAGAGAAAGAAAGTTGTCTCCAGGGACCATCTATGAGAAACAGTGTGAAAACATCTTTCTGATCAACTAACATGTCAGCATTGTTCCCTTTGACTGCACAGGACTCAGCTAACCCTCGCCTACACAGGGTCCTCTATTCCCTTTTTTGGTCAGGGAGCCAAAAAACAACAAAAACAAAACAAAAACACAAAAAACAAAACACGCACACACAAATTAAAGTTGTCTGATTTTGCTCATTAGGGGCGAGACCAGATAATTCTGTGCCTACAAATGTGCTAGCCTGTTACCCCAGCCTCTTCCATGTATGGGTCTCTCTCTCCCCCCACTTCCGTCTGAACCCCCTGCTCATTCTTGGAACAGATAAACACCCATAGTTAATTGGTTTATGGAAATTGCACCAAAGTTACAATTCTCATAGCAAGCTCGAGCTTTGAGAAAACGCAAGGAAATGCATAACGCTGAATGGCACCAATGAGAAAAGTTTGTATTATCTGAGTTCAGGCCTGGACATTCACAAATCTGTTGTGTAAAGTGTCTTGTGGAATATTTCTTTAATTTAATTTTTATTTTTATTTATTATTTATTTTCATTTATTAATGTAAACTAAAAGTGAAAGACTTTTGATGAATCATACTTGAACTGAAAAATATTTCCAGAGATTTGTTATTACTTAAAGACAAATATAAGTCTGGATTCCTGTTAGAAAAAAAAAAAAGAAAAAGGAGTTTGTGTCTTTTAAAAAGCCCCATAGACATACTTTGATAAAATTAAGTACAAGTTAATAAAAAATGACAACTCAATTTATTTTGGCAAAACATAAATTTTAAATTAAAACATTTTAAATAGGAGCAGGTATGATACACTCAATGAGCATAACTTTATTGTCAAAGTTTAAACATGGTATTATGAAAAGTAAATATTACTTTCATTTTTACCTAATTTTTGTTTGTCTCAGAGTTGCTTTATCATTGAAGACATGAAAATAATAATTTTGTCAAATTTGTTTATTGGTATTTATCTTTCTCTAAAAAGTTTATAACAACTATGCAATATATGAATCCCTGTAACATAACCACCCCACCATACACCCTCAAACGGTTTCCTAGCTTGGTTTGCAAGTAATATAAAATACATTAATAATTTGGCGACTTTTTGGATTTTTAAAAAATATATATGTATCTACATACATATATATACTGAACCTTATCTATATTGATCTCAGGTATAAGATATAATCACTCTTATTTTCTATCATGCTTTTTTCCTTAATCATAAAATTACAGGATAGAGAGGAAGTTGGCCCAGATGATGATAGTAAAATTCCACCTTGAGAAATAATTTATAATATTTTAACAATTCAGGCAATTGTCAAATGAATAAGATATGAAATACATTTAATAATTAAACAGTAATAGAGCTGTTATTAATTGAATAATTCATTGATTAAAGAAATTGATATTTATTTGTTTGTTCTGTCTCTGCCAGTATTTCTTTCTTTTTCTTTTTAAGGTTTATTTGTTTATTGAGAGAGAGAGAGAGAGAGAAATGGGGGGGCAGATGGAGAGAATCTTCAACCAGACCCCCTCACTGAGTGTGGAGGCCAACATGGGTTGGGCTTGAGCTCATGGCTCATGAGATCATGACCTGAGCCAAAAAACCAAGAGTCAGAGGCTTAACTGACTGAGCCACCAAGACACCCCATCCTCCAGCTTTTCTTATGTGTAAGGAGCACTTTGTGAAGGGAGCAGATCTCAGAAATTCAAAAAGTACACATTCCATTTTGAAGGTCAGAGGGCTCAATAAGGATAGACCCCACTTTAGATAAACAATAGAGAAGAGACTTTCCTGGATTATTTGGTATTTAACTTTTTTCCATTATTTAACTATTTTTGATAGAGACATTAGTAAACTATCCAACTATTTGTTTTCTCCTGTTTAATTTAAACATTAATTAAAACAATTTAAATTGGTTTTGGTTCAAGGCCATTCTGAATGTCAACCTGAAAGATTTTGGTTTCCCTTGCTCCCCACCAACTTACTCAGATTTCCTAAGCCATACTGGTGAGTATACCTTTAACATAACACAGTGGTTTCCCTGGAAGCAGGAGTCTGAGCTGGCAATGGTTGTAGTCCTTAACTCTAAACAGTTGTCTCATTTCTTCTGAAATACTTATTGCGGAACTGTTTTTGCCACCATTTTCACCTATATATTTTTTCTCTCTCATTTCTCTGTCTTCTGTTGCTTCAGTCTAATCTGTAAAAAATGTTTTGTATTGAGGATTGTTTTATTAATGGTGTCTTAACCTCTTTTTCAGCTAGTTAGTGTACAAACTAGTCCCAACTCTGACATTTCTGTTTTTACTTTCCCAACATCTGAGGCTACCTAATGGCCTTTGTTTCTTCTGTCAATTCTGGCTTGAAGATCACTTGAAATTTGATGAATTCTGGAATATAGGTATCCAGAAAAGGAATACTATTTCAGAATGAGAGGGAAAAGTAAAATATCAAATGGCTGTTTGTGATCAGGGGGTTTCTTAAAATTTGAGATACTTGTTACTCTGGCTCTTGCCTTTGAGTTTCATTGTTCCTGGAAAACAATCTAAATGATAAATGATTCCAGCAATAATTTCTCTATCACTATATGAGAAAGAGGTGAGAATTCTTCTTTCTTGGTATGTGCAGAGTTGTTTTAAATAAGGTTTGAATAATGAATGAGATGTTTTCAATCTCAAATTTCACATGTTCGTTTGGATATGCAGAAATAAAAAAAAATTTGAAATGATAAACTATGATATTTCTATATGTTGTTCATATTTAATATACTTTTTGATTTCCAGTTATATCACCAATGGCATAAAAATTCGTGTGTTATTAAAACATTTGTCAGTCCTTATGGAACCTTTCATTCTCTAAGATTCTGAACACTTGTTTTATTTATTTATAGCTAGAATTCAAGTCATTTATCAGGTAAGGAATTCTGCATTTAAATTACCTTAATTTCTTCCTAGTAAACAATAGCAAACAAAACTTCATTAAGCAAATTATGTTAAAGACCTGAAGTTAAGCATAACAATTTTAGTTTTTAGGATTATTTTTTCTCAACTCTGCAAGGCTATTCTATGCAGACCGATGAACTGTGTTTTCTCTGGCATGAGAGAACATAAAAATTTTGTGCTTTGTATGTAGCACAAAAACCATCTTTTTTAACCATTAACCGTCTTTTCAAATGGTTAATTTAGAAGAATCTTATTTAAACCTTGGTTTCTGAGGAAGAGGATAATGGTGTTCCATTAGCCTTCTACATCATTGTGAAACATGAACACTATACTGGGATCTGTAAATTGAAATTTACAGCAAAAAATTCCCAATAAAATAAGGTGATTATATTAATTCCTTACCTGCTAGTAGTATTAAAGTTCAGAGGACATTTTTCCAATTCTGTGATAGGTAAAAAAATATTAAGGCAGGGCAGTAAGAAAATTGAAGAGAAAATTATAAAGATCTACACCATGTTCTACTGGCTTAACAGGTGATTATTCATGAATATTTAAATTTAACTTAAATCCTAAGCTTGTTTTCTTGATGATATTTTAATATCAAAATTAAGATATGGAAACTTTAATTATAAAATTAAAAGTATTTAATATTTCTTTTCTCTGAAAGTCCTTGGTACTGGCTGCCTTACTGGTAATAGAATATAGTGAGTTATAATGAGAGGGCATTTTTACTACAGTTAGCTTTTACTCTATTTTGTACTCATTATCATTATTATCACTAAGATTATCATATTTCAATCTATTATTCCATAATAATAGCATAACAATAACAGAAATCAGAAGAAAATTAAAACTATTGGGGCACCTGGGTGGCTCAGTGAGTTAAAGCCTCTGCTTTCAGCTCGGGTCATGGTCTCAGGGTCCTGGGATCGAGTCCCGCATCAGGCTCTCTGCTCAGCGGGGAGCCCGCTTCCCCCTCTCTCTCTCTGCCTGCCTCTCTGACTACTTGTGATCTCTGTCTATCAAATAAGTAAATAAAATCTTAAAAAAAAACTACCTAGATTATGTACTAACAATTATATTTATGCCTTTATTTTACTTGCTGGTCCTTATTAAATTAAATACAAAGTTCTATGTATTTTAATTATGGAATAGATACTAAATTGTATTCATCTTCTGTTCACAAAAGTAAGCATCTTACATTTAATGATATAGACTTTTTTTTAAAATTTTTTTTTAAAATTTATTTGTCAGAGAGAGAGAGAGAGAGCGAGCACAGGCAGAGAGAGAGGCAGGCAGAGGCAGAGGGAGAAGCAGGCTCCCTGCCGAGCAAGGAGCCCGATGTGGGACTCGATCCCAGGACACTAGGATCATGATCTGAGCCAAAGGCAGCGGCTTAACCAGCTGAGCCACCCAGGCGTCCCTGATATAGACTTTTAATTAATACTCTGTGTTTTATCTAATATTCTAATGCAGATATGTTACCATTTGCCCAGTGTCTGTTCTGTCGTTACAAATTCAGGTTACTTCCAATTTGTTATTTCCAATATCCTAATAATTATCTGGCAAATGTCTTATAAAAATAACTTTTTCTTTCCAAAGACTTACTTCTCTAGAAAATTCTCAGATAAAAAAAACGCAGTGTGTTTAGAAGTATCTTCTCCTTTGCCTAGGTATAATAAGAAGACTGACTGTTTCACATATTAAATTTGTTTTCATTAAAGACTAATTTATGTGCCACGTTAGAAAGTGGTATTCTTTTGCAAACTCTTTGGCCATTTTTTACTCCCTCTTCCAACTTTCTATAAATTCTATCGCACAACAAATCGTCTAAGAAAAAATGCTGCATTCTTCTACACCAACTTTACTTCTTTAAGGACATTTTGAATTTATTTTGCTCCACATTTTCTTGTTATCCTAGTTAAATAATATTATGAAATAATATCAAGTTTGGGACAGAGTCCTCCTGAGCACATTTGTCAAGGTTCAATTTCCCCAAAGTTCTTCCCTAAGTATAGTTTATGAATGGATCTTTCAAAAAGCTGAGAGTTGATGATAAAATGATATAAAATATCTATAGTTCTATAATTCTTGAAGTATGTGCTATGGAATACATGTTTTTAAATTTGGTTACTCAGTGTGTAGTTTCAAAAGTGGAGTTGAAAATTCAGTTCATGCATAACATATTTTTTCATGAATGGGTACTTAAAAATATGTATCATTTTGTACATTCTGGATCCCTCTATTTCAAGGTTTTGGAAGCACAAGTCAGCTCTTTTTTTGACTATCAGTGTGAAGTCAATGTCTGGCAAACACAGAACAATGACATCTGTACTAATCTCAAGTAAATTTTATTATTTATATTGTAAGAGCTACCAAGGTAGCTTTTATTATATTATGTACATTATTATAGTTATGTGTCACAATACTCCTATGAGAGCCACTATTATACCCTCATTTCACAGATGATATAAATAATCTTTAAAAAGTTTGAAACATTTGCCCACATGACATAGAAAGCAATGGACACAGATGTATCTAAGTTAGGGCGTGTACTCTTCAACACTGTCATACACTGGTAGTGCAGTAACAAAATCAAAATCAGTGGTGAAATGTTTTGTCCTCTAGATTCCACTTCAAAACACAGTGGAAAAGTTTGCATCAGACCAATGCTCTCCTCAAGAACAATTCTAGAACCTAGATGATATACTAAAATCATCTCATTGAAGGCATTGAACAGCTGCCAAAGCAGTTAGGGTTGAGAGGTTAGGGACAGACTGCGTGCTGAAGACAGAGCCCCACTCGGGGTTGGATCTCATGATCCCGAGATCGCTACCTGAACCCAAACCAAGATTCCAGGCTTAATAGACTGCACCACTCACGTGCCCCAGTAAACCAATATTCTGAATGACACTTCTCCCTTCAGAATATTTCTCAGTTGTTGATCTGGGGTCTAGGAAGAAGATAGCCAGAGAAGTGCTGTCATAGGGTGACTGTAAAGCCTTGCGGACTCTCAAGAGCAAAAGTGAGAGGTTGGGGCAAACAATCAATCCAGACATAAAGGGCTATAATCCCTGAGAGAAAAAACGGAGCTAGAAAAACTTCATTTCCTGAGTCGTGCCCAGTAAAAAGTGAAGAAGCTGAGCAGAAAGCAGGTAAAAAACAACAACCCAAACTGAAGATTTTGTTAGTTCTGTCATTTTCATATTGCTGTCTATTTAGCAATAGAGATTTATCATTTTTCCTTTCTCCCTTCCTTCCTTCCTCCCTTTCTCCCTCCCTCCTTCTTCCTTTCCTTCCTTTCCTTTCCTTTTTCTCTTTTTCTTTTTCTTTTTCTTTTTTTTTCTTTTTTTTTCTCCTTTCTCCTTTCTCTCTCTTTCTATCTATCTATCTATCTGTCTATCATCTATTTCTTGTCTATATTCATCTACTAGTTAGAGGTGAAACTCACAAGTTCATGTTTATATCTCTACATCCAATCCATCACCATAGAATCTACTCTGGTCTTCTACATTTCCACTGTGTAACTCTTGTGTCTTCAACATGTTGACTTACTTGCTTAATCCCAGAATATATTAAAAGTGGTGTTATAATTGTTCATTTATACCAGCATAAAAACCAATCTACTTACTAGAGTTCAAAATGTATTTACTCTTCTTTCATTCTAGAATATAAAATCAAAATACGGGTGTTCAAAAGTTAATTAAATCAGTTGTACCCCTCTCCCTCAGTATGATTATGCTACTTATTCAAAATGCGTTCACTTGTTTATGTTTATATTCCACACTAGGATTTTCCCCCATTCATCTTGATTTGATTTAATTTTTTGGAAAATTTTAAATATAAAAATACAAAAAATCAAAACTACAGAAAAAGTATACTTATATATCTATTCCCAATTTTCAATGCTTTCCTCTGATTCCCATTCACTTCTTGAGATAACAAATTCAGTGATTTTTCCTGCTTTCTTACACAAAAGGCAATCATATAAAGTCATTTGCACTTTGTTTTTTACTTTATAATAAATGCCAGAAATTATTTATTTGTTTATATAGATCAAATTCTCTTTCTCCTATTCCTCTCATTCTTTCACAGTGGCATGGCAATTTGTTCTGTATGTTACCAAAGTTTACTCAACCAAGCTTCAATTTATGAAAATTTACATGGTCACTAGTGTGTTACAATTGTTAGCAATGGTGCAATGAGTAACTTTGCTCATATGTAAAGCTTTGTGTGTCCTTTTCCTCCAATTTTTTTTTTTTTTTTGGTTATGGTAAAATACATATAACATAAAATTTACCATCATACTCAGTGGTATGAAATACATTCATATTATTGTGCTATCACCACCGTCCATCTCTACATTACTTTATATTGTAAAACTGAAGTTCTATACCTATTAAACTGTAACTTCTCATTTCCCTTTATCTCCAGTCCCTGGCAGCCACTGTTCTGCTTTCTGCCTCTATGATTTTGACCACTGTAAGTACTCATGTAAGTGGAATCATACAGTATTTATCTTTGTATGATTGGCTTATTTTACTTAACATGATGTCTTCAAAACCTGTTCATATTGCAGCATGTGTCAGAATTTCCTTCCTTTTTAAGGCTCATATTCCCTTGTAGGTATCTACCATATTTTCCTTATCCATTCATCAGTTGATGAACTAATCACAAGTATCTCTTCAAGACTTTGCTTTCAGTTCTTTTGGGTATATACCCAGAAATGGGATTGCTGGATCCTAGGGTAATTCTATTTTTATTTTTTGAGGAAGATCCATATTGTTTTGCATAGTGGCTGCACCATTTTATATTTCCACCTGTAGTGACAAGGGTTCCAATTGCTCACATTCTTACCAACATGTGTTATTTTCTGGTCTTTTGGAATTTTGTTTTTTGGTTTTTGTTTTCGCTTTTTTTGTTGTTGTTGTTATGAGCCATCCTGATGGGTATGAGGCAATCTCGTTATAGTTTTCTTTTGCATTTCTTAATCGTTAGTAGTGTTGAGCACCTTTTCATGTGCTCATTGGCTATTTGCGTGCCTTTGGAGAAATGTCGGTTCAAGACCTTCACCCATTTTTGAATCATGTTGTTTGCTTTCTTATGGTGTCAAGTTTTAAGAGTTCTGCAGGAATTCTAGGTACTAATCCCTTACGAGATACATGGCTTGCAAATATTTTCTCTCATTTTATATGTTGCCTTTTTACTCTAGTGATAGTGTCTTGAGAAGAGTTTAAATTTTTTATGAAGTTTTATTTTCTCTGTTTTCTTTTTCTTTTGTTCCCTCTGCCTTTGGGGTTGAATCTAGGAAATCTTTGCCAAGTCCAATGTTGTGAAGTTCGCCCTTTGTTTTCCACTAAGTGTTTTATAGTTTTAGCTCTTATATTTTGGTCTTTAATCTATTTTAATTTAATATTTGTATATGGTATTAGGTAAGGGTGCAACTTCATTCTGTTCTATGTGAATACAAAGTTTTCCTAGCACCATTTGTTGGAAGGACTGTCCTTTCCCTAATAGTCTTAGCACACTTGTCAAGTATTATGTTACCATACATGTGAGGGTTGTTTCTGCATGGTCTATTCTTTTCCACTGGTCTGTGTGTTTGTCTTTATGCCAGTATCATATTGATTGCTGTAGCCTTGTAGAAGTTTTTAAATAAGGAGGTGTGAGTCCTCCAGATTTATTGTTTTTAAGATTGTTTTGACTGTTGGGACTTTCTTAAGATTCCATATGAAATTTGAGATGGATTTTTCTATTTCTGCAAAAAATGTCATTGGGAATTTAATGAGGATTGTAATGTATCTGTAGATTGCTTTGAATATATTGATATCTTAACAATATGAAGTCTTCTATTCCATGAACATGGAATATATTTCCACTTATTTATGTCTTTTTAATCTTTTGAGCAATGTTTTACAGTTTTAATTGTGCAAGTCTTGCACCTCCTTCATCAAATTAATTTTTAAATATTTTATTACATTTGATGTTATTATAAATGGAATTGTCTTTTTAACTTTCTTTTCAGATTGTTCATTGTTAGTGAATAGAAATATAATTGATTTTTGCATGTTGACTTTATATTTTGCTACTTTAGTGAATTCATTTATTAGTTTGAACATTTTTTTGGTGGAATATTTAGGGTTTTCTACATATAAGATCATACCACCTGCAAACAGAGATCATTTTATCTATTTCTTTCTTAATTTCTTAAATTTCTTAAATAAAGAATAATTTCTTAAATAGAATAAAAAGAATAAAAAATAATTTCTTAAATTAAAGAAATTTAATTTCTTTTCCTTGTGTAATTTCTCTGTCTAGAATTTCCAGTACTATATTGAATAGAAATGGCAAAAAAGAACATTCTTGCCTTACTCCTGACCTTAGAAGAAAAACTTTCAGTATTTAACCATTGAGTATGATGCTTACTGTGGATTTTACATATGTGGCTTCTATTTTATTGAGGTAGTTCACTCTATTCCTATTTTACTGAGTTGTTATTTTTTTTTTAAGATTTTATTTATTTATTTGTTAGAGAGAGAGAGAGCACAGGCAGAGGCAGAGGGAGAAGCAGGCTCCCCGCTGAGCAAGGAGCCCGATGTGGGACTCGATCCCAGGACGCTGGGATCATGACCTGAGCAGAAGGCAGCCACTTAACCAACTGAGCCACCCAGGCATCCCTGTTGTTATTTTTAATCATGAAACGCTGTTGAATTCTGTCAAATGCTTTTTCTGTAGTAATTGAGATTATCATGTGGATTTTTTTCCTTCATTCGTTTTTTTTAAAAGATTTTATTTATTTTTTTATTTGTTTGTTTGTTTATGTATTTAAGAGGGAGAAACAGAGCGAAAGCAGGGAGAAGAGCAGAGGGAGAGGGAAAAGTAGACTCCGTGCTGAGCATGGAACCTAATGTGGGGCTCAGTTCTATGGCCTTGAGATCACAACCTGAGCTCAAATCAAGTGTTGGATGTTTAACCAATTGAGATGCCCAGGTACCTAATTTCTTTCATTCTGCTAATATGATGTCTTACCTTGATCAGTTTTCATGAACCATCATGAACCTCTTAATCCACTGCTGAATTCAGTTTGTTAATATCTTGTTAAGGACTTTTCTACCAATGTTCATGAGATATTTGTGTGAAGTTTTTGTTTTTGTTTTTTCCTTGTAGTCTCTATCTTTTTTTGGTATCAGAACCAAGTTGGCCTCTAAGAATGAGTTAGAAAGTATTTACTTCTCATTTATTTTTTGGAAGTATTTAAGAAAGGTTTGTGTTAATTCTTCTTTAAATGTTTGGTATAATTTGCAAGTAAAACCATAATATTCGGGGCTTTACTTTGCCATAGGGTTTTTGGTTACTGATTTCATCTCCTTACTGGTTATAGGTCTATTCAGATTTTATATTTCTTCATAATTTAGTCTTGGTACATTTTACCTTTCTAGTAATTTGTCTATTTTATCTAGGTTATCCATTTTTTTTGGTGTACAATTGCTCATAGTACTTTCTTATTATTCTTTTTTTTATTTCTGTAAAATTAATAGAAATAACCCCACTTTCAGTTCTGATTTTAATTATTTATTTATTTATTTAAAGATTTTATTTATTTATTTGATACATAGAGATCACAAGTAGGCAGAGAGGCAGGCAGAGAGAGAGGAGGAAGCAGGCTCCCTGCTGAGCAGAGAGCCTGATGTGGGGCTCGATCCCAGAACCCTGGGATCATGACCCGAGCTGAAGGCAGAGGCTTTAATCCACTGAGCCACCCAGGTGCCCCTGATTTTAATAATTTTCATTT
>RCUC01128340.1:0-24181 GCA_003697995.1 Taxidea taxus jeffersonii | reverse complement strand
TACCCCTGAAATTTTTAAAAAAAATTTTTTTAAAGATTTTATTTATTTATTTGACAGAGGTCACAAGTAGGCAGAGAGGCAGGCGGGGGGGGGGGGCAGGTTCCCCGCTGAGCAGAGAGCCCGATTCGGGGCTCTATCCGAGGACCCTGAGACCATGACCTGAGCCAAAGGCAGAGGCTTAACCCACTGAGCCACCCAGGTGCCCCTGAAACTTTTTTTTAAAAAGATTTTATTATTTATTTGACAGAGAGAGATCACAAGTAGGCAGGGAGGCAGGCCCAGAGAGAGAGGGGGAAGCAGGCTCCCTGCCCGGCAGAGAGCCCATTGTGGGTCTCGACCCCAGGACCCTGAGATCATGACCTGAGCCAAAGGCAGAGGCTTAACCCACTGAGCCACTCAGGCATCCCTTAATACACAATATGATAACTAAATTGAATTTAAATTTAAAAAAAATTTTAAATTATTTCCTGATCTTGGGGCGCCTGGGTGGCTCAGTGGATTAAAGCCTCTGTCTTCGGCTCGGATCATGGTCTCAGGGTCCTGGGATCGAGCCCCGTATCAGGCTCCCTGCTCAGCAGGAAGCCTACTTCCTCCTCTCTCTCTTTCTCTCTCTCTCTCTGTCTGCCTCTCTGCCTACTTGTGATCTCTCTCTCTCTGACAAATAAATAAATAAAATCTTAAAAAAAAAAAATTATTTCCTGATCTTTAGGGAAAAAAAACACCAAAAACAAACAAAAAAATTAATCAGTGTAATTAACCGCATTAGTAGGATAAGATAAAAGTCATATGCTATGGAAAAGCATTTGTAAAAACACAGTAATTTTTTTAAAGATTTTATTTATTTATTTGAGAGAGAGAACACAGAATGAGAAGACTTCCACTCACCAGAGCCTAATGCAGGGCTCGATCCTAGGACCCTGAGTTCATGACCTGAGCCAATGGCAGCTGCTTAACCATCTGAGCCACCCAAGCACCCCAAAACACAGTAATCTTATTAAAACATTTTTAGCACCCCTTCTATTTCCCTCCCCTGCAAATTTAATACTAAAGTTATCAAGCTGAACAGAGCAAGGTAGTCTACTATGAAGGTGAGGGGCTGCAGTGATGGCTGCAGTGATGCAGAGCAGGGTGAAGAGTCTGAAAGGAGGGGGAGTGCGTCCACATAGGGTTGCCTGGTACGGATGGCCAAGATAAGCCTGAGCAGGGTTGTCCACAACCTTGTTTGTTTGGGTCCACACAAAGGGAAGACCTGGCATGACAGTAGGGTGAGGAGGGTGACTGCACATGTGGCAGCCTGGCCCAGAAAGAGCCTGAGGGGGGCTGAAGGGAGCATCCTCATGGAGGCAGGGCTTCCATGTCAGAATGGGGAGGTGGCCCAGCAAAAGGATACAAAGACCAAGAGGGGTATAGAATGCACCTACACACTGGGGAGCTAAGAGACAGGCAGCCCCACACAGAGGGCTGGAACTATGGAGACAGGGCCCAGCAGAGGGTGTCTAAGCACAGCCAGGCAAGGAGGGTACCCACGTGAGAAAGAGAAAAGCAATGGCAAGGAGACTGATTACATGTAGGAGGACAGATCAAAGAAGTACTTCCCCTGTTAAATAAAGGAATTACAAGGGTCCCTGAGTGACTCAGTCAGTTGGACGTCCTACTCTTGGTTTCCACTCAGATGCAGTTGTGGGATCCACATTGGGCTCTGCGCTCAGAGGGAGTTCTGTTTGAGATTCTCTCTTTTCCTCTGCCCTTCCCTTCGCTTGTGTTCTCTCTTAAATAAATACATGTCTTTTTAAAAAATAAAATTAAGGAATTACAAATATGAAAAGGGAGAAATTGAGAATGAACTCTGTTGTGTTGGACAGCAATTTAAGGTACTAGTATGAACACAGATTACCTAGCTCTGTCCACTCAGAAGGACCACACGTTGCAACATCAATAGTAATAGGCATACATAGCATCTATACCTTAGCTTTAGTTTCTAAATACTATTCTCCAACAAAAAGGAACAGGTAAGATAAATAAAAGTAAAAAGAAATGGCTGATTCCAAGACTGAGGCAAAGAAAGCAGAAGATAAGCCTGGAATACAAGAAATGCCAGAAAACAAGGAGGTGCTCAAAGAATAACAGTGACATGTTAAAATGTCACAGAAGTACACTTGAAAGGGATTCCATTGACTAAATCTGGAATAATTTGAGCATCAGAATAAAAAATCACAGTAACAGAAGATAATTCATTGAATAAAATAGACAAGCATGAATCTATACTGACATAAATAAATTGAAAATAAGATGAAGATGGGATAGATACATGATTTCACAGTACTGCCCCACAAACACTTGTTGATTACAAAAGGAGAACAGCAATTCTAGAGTGAAGAAGGCTGGAAGATATCATCTTAAAATTCATGAGTAATGGGACATATCAAAATTGTACACCACTTGATGGGTGTCAAGTTCATGAAAGTAAAAGAGAGACCAAGGAAAGTTCCCAGACCAAAGAAACGCCCTAACAACATGTAACACGTGAATCTCAAGTGAGCAATTATTGGGACAATTAGGGCAATTTAAATGGGCTCTAAGGATTAGATAGTGGTAACATGTCAAAGTTTATTTCCTGATTTGGGTGGTTGTGTTGTAATGATAAAGGAGAACATTCCTGTTTGAAGGAATGGAGAGAAAACACCCTAAAATAATCAGGTGAGATGGGTCATTAGATTGGCAACTCACTCTCAAATGGTTCAAGAAAAAAGTTCTTTATACTGTACTTGCAGCTTTTTAAGAAGTTTAGTTTGTTTCAATGTTAAAAAACAAAAACTCTTAGAAAACTAGGGAAAGGGGCACATGGGTGGCTCCGTCAGCTAAGCATCTGCCTTCAACTCAGGGAGACTCTATTCCAAGGTCCTGGGATAAAGCCCTGCACTGGGCTCCCTGCTCAGCAGGGAGCCTGCTTCTCCCTCTCCCTCTGCACCTTCTTCTGTTTATGCTCTCTCTCACTCTCTCAAATAAATAAATATAATCTTTAAAAAAAGAAAACTAGGGAAGAAAGAGAATTCCCTTAATATGCTATGACAATGTTTCTCAAAGCTAATCCAAAGACTAAGGCCAGTTCTCAAACTATTATTAGTACATAATGAGATAGATAAAGAAATTTAGCAATTTTTATAACAATGTGACAGTGATTTTACATCTTTTGAACTGTAAAAAAATTTGGGGCTTGTAATTAAGATGTCATTTTCATTGATAATGAATTTTATTGATAAACTCATCTTTATTTTACTAAAGTGTTAGTTTGCCATAGCTTGGGATTAAAAATCAAAACAAAAAACCCTGGTCCTTTGCAGGGCACCTGAGTAGCAGTCAGTTAAGTGGCTGGCTCTTCATTTCACTCAGGTCATGATCTCAGCGTCCTGGGATCAAGCCCCACATTAGGCTCCACACTTAACAGGGAGTGTACTCGAGGATTCTCTCTCTCCCTCCACCACTTTCCCCACTTGCAAGCATGCGCACACTCTCTCTCAAATACATCTTTAAAAAACAAACAAACAAACCTGATCCTTTGCTATGGACATTTTTACAAGTATGTGATAAGGAATATTTATTAAAGGGGAGCCTGGGTGGTTCAATGGGTTGAGCCTCTGCCTTCGGCTCAGGTCATGATCGCGGGGTCCTCTGATCAAGCTGCACATTGGGCTCTCTACTCAGTGGGGAGCCTGCTTCCCCCTCTCTCTCTGCCTGCCTCTCTGCCTGCCTCTCTGCCTTGTGATCTCTTTCTGTCAAATAAATAAATAAAATCTTTTTTTAAAAAACCTATTTATTAAAAACAAATGCTATTGCAAACATCATACTTAATGGTATAACGTTGAAGCTTTCCCCTGGAAACAAGACTAAATACTGCTAGCACTTCTATTTAATATGGTACCAGAGGTCTTCGTAAGTGCAGAAAGGCAAGGGGAAAAAAGGTTTAAGAAGTTAAAAAAAAAAAAAAAGAAAAAAAGAATTAAAGGGCGCCTGGGTAGCTCAGTTGGTTGAGCAGCTGCCTTCAGCTCAGGTCATGATCCCGGAGTGTCGGGATCGAGTCCCACATCGGGCTCCCAGCTCCACGGGGAGTCTGCTTCTCCCTCTGACCTTCTCTCCTCTCATGCTTTCTCTTACTCTCTCTCTCTCTCTCTCTGAAATAAATAAAATCTTTAAAAAATTTTTTTAAAAAAGAATTAAAAAGAAAAAAACTTTTGTGCAGATTGAACACAGAAAAAAAAAAAAACCCACAACAACAAACTGGGGGCAATGCAATTACCTACCATCAACATCTCCTGCTCTGTACCTATCTCTTTATGTTAAGATTAAGATCAAGGCAAAAACATGATATTATCTTTTTTTCACTTAAATGATACCAAGACCCTACAACCACTGGCCTCTCATGACTTTGGGCAGGGATGTGTACATTTCAGATTTCAACTTAACCAGTCATCTAATTAATAAACTTTTTAATGGAAAGTAATAGGCTACCCCCTTCCTTTCCTTTGATTTAGGCAACTATCAAGTTCTAACTCACAATTCTGAACTAGAACTGTAAGTTCTCATATTTATTTCCTGGGACACCCTGAATAGTATAGGTATCTAGCATGTACCAAATAAATTCCCATAGAATTGGTTTCAAAGCAGAAGCCACTTTCCACTTAGTAATCATATTCACAGAATATATGAGCCTGAAGATAGACCTACATAGACACAGATATAGGCAGGCAGATAATAGAAATAAATGAATGAGAACGCAAATATTTAAAGAACTAAAAGTTTGCTGTAGGGGTGCTGGGTGGCTCAGTCAGTTAAGCATCCAACTCTTGATTTCAGCTCAGGACATCATCTCAGGGTTGTGAGATTGAGCCCCATGTCAGGCTCCATGATCAGCAGGCAGTCTGCTTGAGATTCTTTCCCTCTCCCTCTGTTCCTCCCTCCACTTGCATGCATGCATGCTCTCTCTCTCAAATAAATAAGTATAATATTAAGAAGTTCACGGCAATGCCATCAGAAGATGGTAATGGAAGTAATAGTTCAGTGTGACTATTCAGGGTCTTAGCATCCCAGGATGGTACTTGACCTCAAGGCTCTTTCACTAAGAAATGCAAAGACTGCTGACCTGTATTTGTTATAATTTAAGAATGTCCAGACCGACTTTCAAAAACATGTAACCCAAGGGACCCAAGAGACCTTTTGCTGGGTAGAATTATTTCGTACCAACCATTCCCCACCCTCACAAGGGTTTGCTCCATGAAGGTCCAAGAGTCCTGAGATTTCAGTCCAATTCCTATCACTGGCCTTGGATATATCACCCAAGCTGAATAACCTTGCATAAGTTCCTACCTTCTCTGGGTTTCAAGTACTATGCCGATCAAAGAATCTATAGTCACAGGGCTCCTTGATGTATGGGATTCCATCCCACTGATCTCTTCCTATCCTAGGCAAGATTCCCAGTTCCAACACTGCTCCAACTAGCTGTGTGACATTGGGAACACCCTGTAGCTTCTTGCAGTTTCATTTTAGCTTCTGTGCAATGGGGACACTTGGACTACATCTTGGGTCTCCTCTAGTTACTCCCCCTACCACACACACATACATTAAAATAAAATACAAAGGTAAGAAACTTTGACAGCACTGCATCAACTTCTGGTCTGCCCTCAAAGTACTGCTTTACACAGACATTTATATGCACAGAGTTTTATAAAGTAAACTACTGGCTCCCAGAAAAGTAAATGGTATTTTTTGTTTGTTTCCAGGCTGCTGTTCATGATGGAACCTCTGAGAAAAGACACAGGTAGCAGAATCTGTAACTGGCACACTCCATTAGCCATGCCCTGATAAAGAAGAGACCAGCTCTTGATCTTTCATGTCCATCTCTTTGTTAGGAATTAAATTAGTATATTTCTGAAGGAACAGGAGCATAAAATTCATGTGTTGCTCTTTGTAAAGTGGGCCAAAAGGGTAAAAATTTCTTGTACAAAAGAACACAACTGTTCCTACCTCATAGTAAGACCTAGTCTAGTAGGATAAGACAGATGGTACCAAACACCAAATATCAGTACTTAATAAGGAAGCAGCTCAGACCAGTGCTATGTGTGACAGCTCCTCATCTCCTTATCACCACCAGTGAGAAAACTACCCTGAAAAGGAGATTAGCTGCTCTGAAAATCAGTCCAGGCCTCCACCATATTCCATGCCCCTTTCCCCCTCCTTCACTATTCTTTAGACACACTGGCCTCTGAAACCACCCAGCCCTTCTTTTAGGGTTCTTGCTCATGCTGCTCCTTCTGTCAGAATCATCCTTCCCCTCAGAATACCATTCTTTACATGATTGGCTCTTGAATCTCCTCAAAGAAGCATTTCGTGACCCTGCCATGCAGATGAACTATCTATACTGCCCACTGTTCTTTTCCATCACGACATCTATTTTTTTATTAGTCTTTATCAAAACTTGTAATTAAGTGTTTATTTTCTGCCTCACTCCCACAAGACTACAAGCCTGCCTATGAAGGCAGGGCTGTCTTTTCTATTTATGGTTATTTATCCAACATCTAGTATAACAGGTGACACAGAGCAAGTTTCATTATATATTTGTTGAATGAATCCATGAACATTAGGAAAGCTTCCCAGAATTCCGTTTGGTCTCAGACCTCTAGAACCACAGTGGCTCACCTTGGACATAGGGCCCCATCTCTGGATGCTCTCTGACCCGCAGAGTGTAGGACTTCTTCTGATCAGATTGCTTCAGCAGATCCCGTACTCGTTCGTTATAGATTTCCAGGAAACTAGAGACATATGGAACAAGGCACATAATCAGATTTTGGAAAATGATGACATCTTTTCAAAATTACATTTTAAAGAAGGCAACATAGTTAGATTTGGAAGAAAGTGGGGAAAACACTAAGCCAAGAATCAGAAGGCCCTAATTCTTAACCTAGTTCTACCTCTGACACTCTAAGACCTTGACCATGCCAGGGTTCACCCTTGAGTCTCTTTCTACGTGTGCACAATTGTGTTGCCACATTAGCTGTCATCACTTCACAGTTGTAGGTTTACAATGTCAGTCTTGATTCAAATTAAGCCTTCAAGAGGCCATTTCAGCATAGTTGTGGGGTATGCTGCCACCAGCCTATACCTTGATCAGATCACAGAGTTTCAGGTTTATTTCTTAAGTGATTTTCAAACATCATCTATGACCCCTCACTGCTCTGTGAAGGCATCTTGAGGGCCACTGCTAAACAATGAGGAAAGCTAAATGAGAAAGATTCTGGTCCTACCCCTAATTTAAGTAGGAGAGATCTCATTTTACCTGTTTCATACAATGGGACTCTAAGATATGCTCTATCTTATAGGTACCTGCTGGTATTTAATTCCTTTTTAAAATAATAACATAGCTACAATTCTTGATTACAATCAGCAAAAATTTTGTTAAGAAAACAAACTTCTCACAGAAAGATCTTCTTTTGCCTGTGAAGCCAGCAGTCATTAAAAAAGGCTTCACCTCAGATGAACTCTATGCACTCTTCTTTTAAATTGTTTCTCCTTCTTTCTCAGAATTGGACATAGGAAGCCCAGATGTCTCTCAGAATACTGATTCCCAGATTTCAGGAACAATAAAACATTTAGTATACAGGTACATGTTTACACACACACACACACACACACACAGGCCTACAAATTTTTACTTCACAAACTTAAAAAAATGTATAAATACTGTTTACTATCATTTAATTTCTTAAAAGGGATTTATTCATTTTGGAGTTATGAAAATGTTCTGGAATTAGATAGTAAGGTGACTGGACAACCTTGTAAATATAAAAAAAAAGCACTGAAAAAATATATACTTCAAAAGCTTGAAATTTATGGTATGTGAATTACATTTCATGTTTTTTAAAAAGGACACTGAATCCCCCAAAAAATAAAATAGAAAAAATTAAGGGTAATTGGGCAGCTGGTAACCTTGCACTAACATTTTCACTACAGACTGGTTAAAACTTCACATTGGAGTAACCAGCACTGTCTCGGAACTAGAGCTTAGGAACAACTGACCCAAAGAACAATGCAGCGGGAGTTTGAAGAGAAATTCGAAAAGCTACTATTAAACTGTAAGGAAAGTGAGGAAAAAGAAAACAGCCAGAGCAAGCTGATCCACATGAAACACCTGTTTGTTAAGTGTAGGGATAGGAATTAAGTTTCCTATAACCCAAAGATCTAAGTATGTTTCTCATCTCCCTGTACTGCAAAATACTTCTTCTGTGGCTTTTCTCTGTTCCACTGGATGACTCTTGATGCAAAGAAAGGACAGCTGAACATGCTAGAATTTGGAGTGGAAATGGAAATATTTTAGGCCCCAGAGCCTGAAGGAGTCTTACCTTACTTTTATCCTACAAGAAGAAGGCAGTGGGGCATAGTCCTTCTCCCTGATGAAGAGACCCTGCACAAACCAGAGGGATGGAGTTTCAGTGAAGGGAGTGTACAAGAAGGTCTACTTTGAGAGGATCTAATTAAAATAGAGTCTATACCTCACATATCCGTGGCGTCAGCCCAACAGAAGCCTGGAGAACAGAAGAAAGGAAAGCATTACTGTTCACTCACAGAGAAACTCTCCCTCAACACCCAGAAACCAAAGGTGGCAGGGGATGGGCACACGGGCTTCCTGCACTAGCCTCTTCACTTTAGGGAGTTTCACTGGTGGTATGAAGAAGACTATTTGCCTGGCTCTCAGGAGATACTCAGGAGGGAGGCAAGTACCAGCTGAGAGGCAGATCATTACCATAAGGAAGAGAGGAGAAGCTAAGAAATCCAGGTACCTGCTTTCACACAATAAAGGTTACATCCTTCTTGGATAAACCAATTTACCACTGTGGTCCCTTCCGGAAACTTTCTATCCCTATATACACAGGAGAACTAGAGTACATGGGTGTTTAAAATACACATTTAGGGAAAAGCAGCTTCTTTTTTCATCTTGGGTCCACTGCTAACTTGTATGTAGGTTAAAGGTTTTACACCCCTGGTTTAATGGACATTTTCTTCTTTCTTCAAATATATAAAAGCACACTAAACATGGACATAGTAAGCAACGAGCTGAGCACAAAATAGGGATAATCTTTTGGGAGAAAAGTGTCACAGAGAATGTCCCTGGGTAGTGTTATTTGTCACCTGCCATACCAGTTCAACTGACCAAGATACTTCTAAACCTAAAACAAAGAGGTATGCTTAAGGACCTCTACCTTCTCAATTCTCCAGGACAAAGTAAGGCTCTCATAAGTCCTTCACACTTTTTAAGCCTCCAACCCAGTAGGTGGTTCTCCTGCTTCTTTCCAATGCTCAGAGCTAAAACATATAGCCCCATTTCTGCACAGCCCTAAGCAACACTTCAGATTCAGTCGGGGGCTTGTGTTAAAAGCTTCAAGTGATGAACTTGGAAATGATATGAGAAATGCAAAACGACTGACAAGGTCAGCTTCATCAAAGGGAGTTATGTAATTCTAAGGTCCTTCAAGGTTTAATAAAGAGGGACTAATTATTCAAAGTTCATCTTTCAATTAAAGGACCAAGAAACCCATTCTTAACACAAAAGAGAGCCCATTAAATCTTATTAAAGTTGAATAATTACTAAATTCACACTCTTTCTCTCAGTAACTAGGACAGTGTGAGATCAAGGCTTGTTGCAGCAATAGAAAGAGATCATATTCCAATACCAATACTCACTGGGGTCCCCAGCATGGTGTATGTCTTCCCAGAGCCTGTCTGCCCATAGGCAAAAAGGCAGATGTTGTAGCCTTTAGCAGCTCCAGACAATACTTCAGTCCCCAAATCCTGGAAAACCTGTCACAACGAAAGTAGAAAGCACATCACTGTAGTTCTTCCCATACCAGATTAAGGAACCATATCATTTTAAAATTTATAATGTCTAGCACTGTGCCCAGCATACAGTAAGCACTTTAAAATATATCTGAATGAATACATTTTCCTTTGCAATCTTTTTTCTGAAACTGAATTAATTCTTGAGATATTATAGGGAATTTAGTCACCTGTGTTTGAAACACTTTACAGTATTTTTAGATTAAAAATAACCCAAGGATTAGTTGGAAGAGCATGTAACACTAGATCTGGGGGTCATGAGTTAGAGCCCCACGTTGGATATAGAGATTACTTAAATAAAGAAAAATTTTAAAAACTTAAAAAATGAACAAATAACCCTGAGTAGTGATGTATGGAATTGATGAAATCACTATACCGTACACCTGAAACTAATAAAACACTGTATGTCAACTAACTGGAATTAAAAACTTTAAAAAAAATCCAGAGTTGTACTGACACTTTAAATTGAAATTCAACTAATTAACATGTAGTATATTACTAGTTTTAGAGGTAGAGTTCAGTGATTCATCAGTTGCATATAACACCCAGTGCTCATTACATCACATGCCCTCCTTAATGCCCATCACCTGCTTAATCCATTCCCCCACCCAACTTCCTTCTAGCAACCCTCAGTTTGTGTTCTATAGTCAAGAGTCTCTTATGGGGGCTCAGTCAGTTAAGCCTCTGCCTTCAGCTCAGGACATGATCCCAGGGTCCTGGAATTGAGCCCAGTGTCAGGTTCTCTGCTTAGTGGGGAGGCTGCTTCTCCCTTTCCCTATGTCTGCCACTCCCCCTGCTTGCACATGTGCTATCTTCGTCAAACAAATAAATAAAATCTTTTAAAAAAAGAAGTCTCAGGGCACCTGGGTGGCTCAGTTGGTTGAGGGACTGCCTTCAGCTGAGGTCATGATCCCAGAGTCCCGGGATCGAGTCCCACATCGGGCTCCCAGCTCCATGGGGAGTATGCTTCTCCCTCTGACCTTCTCAGCTCTCATGCTCTCTCTCTCTCTGTCTCTAACAAATAAATAAAATCTTTAAAAAAAGAAAAAAAGAAGAAGTCTCGTGGTTTGTCTCCCAAGGTTGACATAAGGTTAATACCATTTATGGATCTATTGACCCATCCTCTCTCCAAACTTGTGGTAATCTGTATAGAAAACCAGAGAGGGAGACAAACCATAAGAGACTCTTAATCTTAATCTTGCTGGAGGAGAGGGGCGTGGAAGGGATGGGGTGGCTGAGAGATGGACACTAGGGAAGATATGTGCTATGGTGAGTTCTGTGAATTGTGTAAGACTGATGAATCACAGACCTGTACCCCGGAAACAAATACATTATACGTTAATAAAAAAAATCCAACACATTGCTATAATTATTTTTATATCACTTAAAATCTTTCAGAGAAGGTATATAATTATAGTTTGTTATATTAACTATATTAACCATTTCTTAAATGTTTTTTGCACTGAATTAACATGTAGAAATCCAAAGAGGTTTTTTTTTCTGTTTGTAGATTCAGGATACTGATTTAAAATGTCCATAATAGACAAAAAATGGAGAACTATCTGATAATATGTTACATTAGCACACTGTTAAATAAAATTATTTGCTAAATTAAAAAATGAGAAACGTAGGGCTGGAGCTTGTTATTTAAAGAGAGAGCATTCATGTAAAATATATAACTTAATGGCGCCTAGAGTTGGGGAAAGCGCTTAAGATGATGTCTCTTCCTCTAAACAGCTACCTACAGTTTAATCACTAAGAACAGGTTTTGGAACTTTCTAGTTCCAAACCTGGCTCCTTAGGGAGGTAACCTTACCTCAGTTTCCTCACCTAGAAGACACTACTTCAAAAACTAATGGGGCCTTATATGGTGACTAACATAACAAAAAAGTTAAAAAAAAAAAAAAGGAAATAGAGTTTTTTAAAAGCACCTAAATATCAATGGGTATTTGAGAGGATTAATTGTTCTAATATATGGAAAGCATTTAGAACAATGTTTAGAACAAAGTGAGTACTAATTAAAGTTTTTCTTGTTATTACAATTTTTCCCAATTTTCTGTATGAGGACTACTCAGTCATCTTTCTTTCTGATATCCTCATCTATTTTAAAAAGAGCTATGTACTTATTTTGGAAAAGAGACACCTGAATAAGCCTAGGAATTATTATTTCCCACCTATAACATGAAAATCATGTCATTTATAGGAGGTTACTTGGGACGCCTGGGTGGCTCAGTTGGTTGGGCGGCTGCCTTTGGCTCAGGTCATGATCCCAGCGTCCTGGGATCGAGTCCCACATCGGGCTCCTTGCTTGGCAGGGAGCCTGCTTCTCCCTCTGCCTCTGCCTGTGTTCGCTCTCTCTCTCTAATAAATAAATAAATAAATAAATAAATAAATAAATAAATAAAAATCTTATAGGAGGTTATTTATCCAACAAAATATGTTAAGTTCTCGGCCCTTAATACTTTTCCACAGAAAGTCTTCATATATTTTTTCTTTTGGTTTCTCTTTTGTTTTCTACTGAGGTACATTTGACATAACACTATATTAGTTTCAGGTATACAATATATTATTCAATCTGATATTTATATGTATTCCAAAATGATCACAAGTCATTAACATAGATCAGCATACAAAGCTACCAATTTTTTTTTTAAATCATGATAAGAACTTTGAAGATCCACTCTCCTAGCTACTTTCAAATATGCAATACAGGGACACCTGGGTGGCTCAGTTGGTTAAGCGTCTGCCTTCAGCCCAGGTCATGATCCCAGGGTCCTGGGATTGAGTCCTGCTGTGGGCCCCTTGCTCAGTGGAGAGCCTGCTTCTCCCTCTGCCTGCTCTGCCGGCTACTCTCCCTGCTTGTGCTCTCTGACAAATAAATAAATAAAATCATTTGAAAAATATTCAATACAGTATTATTAACTATAGTCACTATGCTGTCAATTACATCACCATTACTTATTCACTTTATAACTGGAAATGTGTAGCTTTGATCCACAAAGTTCCATTATAAAATAAAGTTGCTATTATAAAGAAATTCTTACCAGTTTTTAATTTATCTAAAGGAATATTTATGAGAAAATGGCTTTTTGGGGTGCCTGAGTGGCTCAGTTGGTTGGGCAACTGCCTTCAGCTCAGGTCATGATCCCAGAACTCCTGCAGGGGACTCCCAGCTTCATGGGGAGTCTGCTTTTCCATCTGACCTTCTCCCCTCTCACACTCTGTCTCTCTCTTGCTCAAATAAATAAATAAAATCTTAAAAAAAGGAAATGGCTTTAAATTCTATGGTGTATTTTGTTTTTAAGATTTTATTTATTTATTTATTAGAGCGAGCGAGTGGAAGAGCCCGAGCTCAGGCAGAGTAGTAAGCAGAGGCAGAGTGGCAGGCAGAGGCAGAGGGAGAAGCAGGCTCCCCACCAAGCAAGGAGCCCGATGTGGGACTCGATCCCAGGACGCAGGGATCATGACCTGAGCCAAAGACAGCCGCTTAACCAACTGAGCCACCCAGGCGTCCTTATGATGTATTTTGTTAAATTAATATTAAATATTACTTATTTCTCTTGATCTATAAATTCATTGTTAAAATAAAAGGATTCAACTAGAAAACTTTTTCCCTTTTAGTAACTTTTATTTTCTGTGTGTGTGTGTCTGTGTAATATGTTAGTCACTGTACAATACATCATTAGGTAAAACTGGTATCTAATGAAGTAACAGATACCATCTTTACTCACAGAAACAACATTTGAGTATCAACTGTGAGAATTTTATTATATAAATCAGGAATTAAAAATAGGAAAAAATGCTGATAAAAATAATCCAACCACCTAGAAATAACCACTGTTAATATTTTGGCATATAGCTTACTCTTTCAGACTTTTGTTCTATTCCTAGATAATACTGAATGTCCCAATCTGGGTCTTAAATTCTGACACAAATATAGTAATTAAGAATACCTGAGTGGTGCCTGGGTGGCTCAGTGGGTTAAGCCTCTGCCTTCAGCTCAGGTCATGATCTCAGGGTCCTGAGATCGAGCCCTGCATTGGGCCCTCTGCTTGGCAGGGAGCCTGCTTCCCCCTCTCTCTCTGCCTGCCTCTCTGCCTACTTGTGATCTCTCTCTCTCTCTGTCAAATAAATAAATAAATAATCTTTAAAAAAAAAGAATACTTGAATATGATGAGAATACTAAACTAAACCTAGGTGTTTTTTTATCTTGTTGTAATTATTATGATACTCATAATTTTCCTTATGTTTATGGCTAGACAATTTAGTATTTTTTATTTTAAAAATTCTCTTTAATTTTCCAAGTGGGAAGGCATGCTACAGTCCCACCCACCAGGTATCCAAATATATCTAAGCCACAGCCCAGACTCTGCTATCCACTTGGCAGGTGCTACCCAAAGTGCAAGCAAGGTATTTAGGAAGGGAGGAAAAAAGCCTCATCTGTGTCACATTTGCCAAAATAACCCCACAAAATGTCAGGAAACACTGTCCACTTTCCATAAATGTCAGGTAAATTCTGGGCTAGTCCCTCAATCCCACTGTAGGTCATTCATCCTTGGGTTGCTATCCAGCATAAATTATTACAGATGGTCCATTTCCATTTCAAGCCTGGTCAGAAGTTGATCATCATTTGGATCCTAGTTCAAGTAAGGACCAGATACCTTCCCTGGTCTTTAGCAGCAGCTTTATCCAAAGGAAACAGGCAACAGCCTGCATTTAACTTTGACAGATGAAACTAGATTTCCTACTTGGCTCTCCATATTATAAGGTGAAATACAGAGAAATTTATTTCCCATATTCATTCATATTGCAAATGTACACATACACTAAATACCATGGAAATTGTTCTTTATACAGTCTCCAAGGAACTGGAAGTGAAAGAAACAACAGAAGTTCTGAAATGCAAGTAAACACAAACAAGGCCAACTGAAACCTATGCCATACCCAATGAGAGAAAGAAGAATCAATATTCTAAAAGAAAATAGTCTTGACAGGGGCAGGTCTCAGAACTAGATTTCTCTTCACCTTGGGAAGCAAATATTTATTAAATTGCCAAAAGGGCCCTACCACTGCTGGGGGCACTGTGAGAGACTTGAAAGATATTTAAAACATTGTCTTGGTTCAAAATGAGCTTACCATATGGTTGAAGAGACAGACCATGCAGTTAGTAAAAAGTTCAATACTAATACATAGTAAAATGTGAATGAAGGGTAGATATAAATGTATCTGAGAAGGGAAAATGATTGTAGCCTGGGAGAGTTACAGAAATCTTCATAGCAGAGATGTCACTTTTTCTGCTTCTTAGGCATGTTTTCAGAGACTTCCCTTCTTTAAATTACATCCCCAGATAAAGGCCTCTCCTCTGAATCAACAGTGTCCCCAGGATCCCACCACAAGATCTAAAATGTATCAAAATGTATCCTTGTCATTTTAACTCTTCCAAAAGTCAGAGTTCTAGCTGAAACAATAAGACAACTAGGTCACTTTACTCTGAAAAACCTTAGACCACCATTTGCCATCTCTAAATATCTGGCTGTCAACCTTGGAAAGTTCATGCCTATGACCCAAGATCTCCCACCACAAGAACAACAAACATCCAGGGAAGTAATCCCAAAAATGGCCAAATAAATCTCTCCCCATTCCTTCATTCAAGTTACTTTATTTGAACAAGGAAGTATGGGTACAAAGAGGATAGACATCAGGAGCAACATATTCTTAGCCTCAATGGAAGGGTCCCACTGGTAGTGGCAGTGGCCCATTCACATTAAAGCAACCCTTTAGTGGTATGTAACTATCACTTCCTAAAACAAATACTACTCTATGGCGAGATAAAACAGCATCTTTCTGGAGTTTCTGCTTGGTTTTTGTAAACTAGCCCTATTCTCACAATGCCCTATAAGATAACTGACCCAGGAGATCCCTCCTGAAGAAGGAAGAGGAGGAGACAGAAGGGCTGCAATTTTCTTAACCATGACACAGGACTAAAGACCAGAGTGGCCCCACTTAAAATTTCTCAGACCCTATAGCTACTATCATCATTACAGAACTAGGGGGCATTTGGAAAAGACCAAAGCATTCAGTCTTTTCCTAACTGGACTCAGTATATTGCTTTAGTTGGCAGAAAGAAGGAAGAATAAAGGGTGAAATATACATGCATTTCTATCTCACTTTCTTCTGTACTTATTATCTATAATGTACACACTGTAATTTGATACCACAATATATGAGCACTTCAAATCAGTATTAGTCAACATCCCAAAAGAAAACTGGAAGAACTAGGGGTGCCTGGGTGGCTCAGTGGGTTAAGCCTCTGCCTTCGGCTCGGGTCATGATCTCAGGGTCCTGGGATCGAGCTCCGCCATCGGGCTCTCTGCTCAGCAGGGAGCCTGCTTCCTCCTCTCTCTCTGCCTGCCTCTCTGACTGCTTGTGATCTCTCTCTGTCAAATAAATAAATAAAATCTTTAGGAAAAAAAAAAAAGAAAACTGGGAGAACTACCCAAATGTTACTGTTGTGCACAATACATTTTCACTGTAGTTCTCCATTTTTCTACAAATATGTAAGTTTTATATGGTTGCTACTCAGAATATATAAGCTCTTGCATACTGATTTTTATTCCTATATTCCTGAAACACTTAAGGATTTTAAACATTTCTGTTATTCATTTTCACAATTATAATTTTATAGATACATAGTTTACATAACTATCCTCAAGAGTTAACAATTGACTGCTTTCTTATTCTCATTCCAACATGAGATGAATGAAACCCAAAACTCCCATTAAGAAATATTAGTAGTGGGGTGTCTGGCTGGCTCAGTTAGTAGAGCATGCAGCTGTTGATCTCAGGGTTGTGAGTTCAAGCCCCATGCTGTGTGTAGAGATTACTTAAAAATAACTTTTTTAAATAAATTTTTTTTAAAAAGGAATATTAGTAGCAATTAGTGCTACCGGTTTATAACTGCAATTCAAGATCAATTATTCCCGGTTGTAAGAGAACACAGAAAAAAATTGCAGATTTCACAAATTTTAAGCCCTCAATTTCCAAGATTCTTTGAAATCAACTCACCTTAGTCAAGTACCCCTTCCCCTGAAATAAATTTGCTGAATTGGGTTGGTTATTTTATTTGAATAGAGGTGACAATATTACATTACTTTCAAGTATAAAACACAATCAGACAAGTCTATACATTAAGCTATGTACACAAATATAGCTACCATCTGTCATCATACAATGCTTTTACAATATCATTGACTATATTATTTATGCTGTACTCTTTACTCACTCACTCTTGTGATTTGTTTATTCCATAACTGGAAGCCTGTATCTCCTACCTCCCCTCACCTATTTTACCCATCTCCCCAGCCCTTTCCCCTTTGGGAACCATCATTTAGTTCTCTGTACTTACACAAAAGATTGTGCTTTTTTTCATTTGTTTTTTTCAGTTCCACATATAAGTGAAATTATATGGTATTTGTCTTTCTCAGTCAACATATTTCAAGTAGCATAATCCCTTCTAGGTCCATCCATGTTACTGCAAGTGGCACAACCTCATCTTTTTTAATGGCTGCATAATATTTCAGTGAACACACATACACCCACACACATAAATTAATTCAGCATTATTTACAATAGCCAAATTATGGAAGCAGTCCAAGTGTCCATCAAGAGATGAATACGAACTATACTGGAAATAAAAAAAAATTTAAAAAAAAAACTCATAGGGATGTATATATCTTTTTGAATTCATGTTTTTGTTTTCTTTGGGTAAATACCCAGTAGTGGAATTACTGGATCATATGGTAGCTCTATTTTTAATTTTCTGAGGATCCTCCATACTGTTTTCCACAGTAACTGTGGAAACTCTTACACTCCAAGAGTACATGATGGTTCCTTTTTCTCCACATTCTTGCCAACACTTGTGTCTTGTGTTTTTTATCTTAGCTATCCTAACAGGTATGAGGTAATATCTCATTGTGGTTTTGTGATTTGCCTTTCCCTGATGATTAGTGATATTGAGCACCTTTTCATGTGTCTCTTGGCTGTCTGTATGACTTCTTTGAGAAAATGTCCAGTCAGGTCTTCTGCCCATTTTTTAATTGGGTTATTTGGCTTTTTGGTGTTGAGTTGTATAAGTTCTTCATATATTTTGGATATTAACCCCTTGCTGGATATAGCACTTGCGAATATCTTCTCCCATTCTGTAGGTTGCCTCTTCATCTTGTTGATAGTTTCTTTGCCATTCAGAAGCTTTTTATTTTGATGTAGTCCCAATAGCTTATTTTTTGTTTTTGTTTCCCTTGTCTGAGGAGACATACCTAGAAAAATGTTGCTACAGCTTATGTCATATAAATTACTGTGTGTGTTCTCTTCTAAGATTTTTATGGTTTCAGATCTCACACTTAGAGGTCTTTAATCAATTTTGAATTTATTTTTGTGTATGGTATTAGAAAGTGGTCCAGTTTTCCATTATTTCACATGTAGCTGTCCAGCTTTCCCAATACCATTTATTGAGGAGAATGCCTTTTCCTCACTGTATATTCTTGCATCCTTTGTCATAGAGTAATAGGCTGTGTAAAAGTGTGGGTTTACATCTGGGCTCTCTATTCTGTTCCATTGATCTATGTGTCTATTTTTGTGCCAGTAGCATACTGTTTTGATTACTAGAGCTTTGTAGTATATCTTGAAATACGGCATTAGGATACCTCCCCTCCAGCTTTGTTGTTCTTTCTCAAGATTGTTTTGGCTATTTGGGGTCTTTTGTGGGTTACATACAAATTTTAGTACTGTTATAGTTTTGTGAAAAATGCTATTGGTATTTTGATAGGGACTGCATTGAATCTATAGATTGCTTTTGGTAGTGTGGACATTTTAACAATTATTCCATTCATGAGCATGGAATATCTTTCCATTTGTGTCATCTTCAATTTCTTTCATCAGTGTTTTATAGTTATTAGAGTACAGGTCTTTCAATTCCTTGGTTAGCTTTATTCCTAGGTATTTTATTCTTTTTGGTATAATTGTAAATGGAATTGTTCCCTTTATTTCCCTTTCTGCTACTCTGTTATTAGTGTATAGAAACACTACCAGTTTCTGGATATTAATTTTGTATCCTGCAACTCTACTGAATTCATTTATCAGTTCTAAAGTAGTTTTGTGGTGGCATCTTTAGGATTTCTATGTATAGTATCATGTCATCTGCATATAATGACAGTTTAACTTCTTTACCAATATGGATGCCTTTTATTTCTTTTCTTGTCTGAATGCTGCAGTTAGGACTTCTAGTACTTTTTTTTTTAATTTTTTTAAAGATTTTATTTACTTATTAGTTAGAGAGCGAGCACAGGCAGACAGAGAGGCAGGCAGAGGCAGAGGGAGAAGCAGGCTCCCTGCTGAGCAAGGAGCCCGACGCGGGACTCGATCCCAGGACGCTGGGATCATGACCTGAGCCGAAGGCAGCCGCTTAAACAACTGAGCCACCCAGGCATCCCAGGACTTCTAGTACTTTTGAGTAGAAGTGGTAAAAGTAGATATCCTTGTCTTGTTCCTGATCTTAGAGGAAATGCTTTCAGCGCTCACCACTGAGTATGATGCTGGTTGCCAGCTTTTCATACGTGGCCTTTATTATGTTGAAGTATTTTTCCTCTAAACCCACTTTGTTGGGAGCTTTTATCATGAATGGATACTGAATTTTATGAAATGCTTTTTTTCTCATCTACTGAGGTGGTCATATGAGTTTTATTTTTCATTTTGTTGATGTGCTATACTAAGCTGATTTGCAAAACACTAACTATCCTTGCATCCCTGAAATAAACCCCACTTGATCATGGTGAGTGATTCTAATATTTTTTGAGGATTTTTGCATCAGTGTTCATCAGGATACTGGCCTGTAGCATGTCCGTGTGTGTGTGTGTGTGTGTGTGTGTGTGTGTGTATGCACGTGTGTGCGCGTGTGTTTGCGTGTGTGTTTAGTGTTTTTATCTGGTTTGGTATTAGGGTAATGCTGGCCCCAGAGAATATATTTGGAAGTTTTCCTTTCTCTCCTATTTTTTTGAAACAGTTTGAGATGAATAGGCATTAACTCCCTTAAATGTTTGGTAGAATTCACCTATGAAGCCATCTGGTCCTGGACTTTTGTTTTTTGGTAGTTTTTTCATTACTGATTCAATTTCATTGCTAGTAATCTGTTCAAATTTTCTATTTCTTCATGATTCAACTTTGGAAGATTCTATGTTTCTAGGAATTTATCCATTTCTTCTAGGCTGTCCAATTTGTTGGCATGTAAGATTTCATACTATTATCTTATAATCCTTTGTATTTCTATGGTGTCAGTTCTTTCTGATTTTATTTGATTTATTCTGATTTTCTTTTTTTGTTGATGGGTCTGGCTAAGGGTTTTATCAATTTGTTTATCTTTTTCATTTATTCCTGTTCTGATCTTTTAGTACTTTTTTCCTTCTACTCAACTTGGGTCTTGTCTCTTCTTTCTTTAAATCCTTTAAGGTTTAAAGGTGAGATTGTTTATTTGAGCTTTTTCTTGTTTCTAAGGGCGGCCTATATCACCAGAGATTTTCCTCTTAGAACTGCTCTTGTTGCATTGGTTGGATTATTTTTAACTAACTCCATCTAGCACTAAAGTTCTCTCCTCCCACTCTAATCTTTGAGCTGTACAGTGTCAGATCAGAATCAGTGAGAACTCATGGGTTTCAACAGAAAAAGATACAGAAATAGATATGATGTAACTCTGTGTGTGTGTGTGTGTGTGTGTGTGTGTGTGTAAGCAAATATATCATCCCTAGCTTTGTCTAACTCTACTGAGAGGATCTGGGAGCAATGATACTCAAACAGCAATGACTGTATCTACCACCCAGATCTCAGCTTCTAAATATTTTCTACTAATAGGAACAATTTGAGCACCATAATAAGCAATGACAATAACAGACTGTAATTCACTGAATAAAGTGGGAAACCATGAATTAATATACATTAAAATAAATAATTTGAAACTCTGACAAGGAATGGGATATTTACATAGTAAGTACCTCTCAACAAAATATTAATTATAAAGAGGGGGAAAGAGTTAAGTTCAGAGTGGAGAAGCCTTGCAGATGACACCTTAATCAAATAATCAAAGTGAACTCTGATATTCATATTAAAATGTATAATCTGAATCTAATCATGAAGAGACACTGGACAACCAAATTAAGAAACATTCTACAAAATAACTAGCAAAAACTTGTAATCTTCCAAAGTGTCAAGATCATGAATATAAGGAAAAACTGAGGAACTGTTCCAGACTGAATTAAACTAAACATAAGACAACTAAATGCAACAAGTGATTCTCAAACACATCCTTTTGGTATGAAAGATGTTATTAAAACAATCAACAAAACATGAATGGATCTTAAAGATGAGATGGTAGTAATGTAACACTTTAATTTCCCAATTCTGAAGGTTGTATTGTGGTTATATTAGAGAGTGTCATTTTCTATAAGACAATACACACTCAACTACTTAGGGTAATTGGACATCAGGATGACAACTTTCAGATGGTTCAGGAATAAAGTTTTAAATGTATTTCCATAGGGGTACCTGGGTGGCTCAGTGGGTTAAAGCCTCTGGCTTCAGCTCAGGTCATGATCCCAGGGTCCTAGGATCAAGCCCTGCCTTGGGCTCTCTGCTCAGCAGGGAGCCTGCTTCCTCCTCTCTCTCTCTGCCTGCCTCTCTGCTATTTGTGATCTCTGTCTGTCAAATAAATAAATAAAATCTTTAAATGTACTCCTATCTTCTCTGTGTTTCCTCATTTCAAAAAATGTTTTAAGTTTATAAAAAGATGTAAAATATGACATCATATACATAAACACGGAGGGATAGAAGAGTAAAGATGTAGAACTTTTAGAATGTGTTAGAAATTATGCAACCATCAACTTAATATAGAGTGCTATATATTTATTGTGTTATATATGAACCTCATGGCAATCATAAACCAAAAACCTATAATAGATACACAAAAAAATGAAGAGAAAGCAATCCAAGCATAATGATGAATGAAGTCATCAATCATAAGGGAAGAGCAAGAAAAGAAAGGAACAAAGGTAGACTACAAAAACAACCAAAAAATGAATTAACAAAACAGTAATATATACATATCTATCAATAATGACTTCAAATGTAAATGCTCTAAGTGCTCCAATCAACTGACACAGGGTGACTGGATAAAAAACAAGAGCCATCTTTATGCTGCCTATATGAGACTCACTTCAGATCTAAAGACATACACAGACTCAAAGTTACAGAAAGGAAAAAGATACTCCATGAAAAGGAAAATGAAAAAAAAAAAAAAAAAAAAAAAAAAAAAGAAAAAAACACTAAAAAAAAAAAAAAAAAAAAAAAAAAAAAAAAAAGGCTGGGGGAGCAATACTTTTACCAGACAAAATAGACTTTTAAAACAAAAGACAGTAATGGGACACAAAGAACACCATTACATAATGATAAAGGGATCAATCCAACAAAAGGATATAACGCGTGTAAACATCTAAGCAAGGGAGCACCTAAATACGTAATGCAAATATTAACATACATAACGGGAGATATTGAGAGTAACACGCTAATAGTAGGGGACTATAACACCCCATCTATATGAATGGATAGATCACACAGACAGAAAATCAGTAAGGAAACAATGGCCTTGCATGACATATTAGACCAGATGGACAGCTACACGCAAAAGAATGAAACTGGACCACTTTCTGACACTATACACAAAAATAAAACTCAAAATGGATTAAACACCTAAATGTAAGACTTGAAACCATTAAAATTCTAAAAGAAAACATAGGCAGTAGAGCCTGGTGGGTATTATGGAGGGCACGTATTGCATGGAGCACTGGGTGTGGTACATAGACAATGAATTCTGGAACACTGAAAAGAAATAAAATAAAATGAAATGAAAAAAAGTAGATAAAAAGGGAAAAAAAAAGAAAACATAGGTAGTAATCTCTTGGACATTGGCCTTAGCAATATTTTTCTGTATCTGTTTCCTCAAATTCAGGAAACAAAAGCAAAAATAAACAATTGGGACTACTTCAAACTAATAAGCTTCCACACAGAAAAAAAATTAACAAAATGAAAGGACAACCTACTGAATGGAAGAAGATATTTCCAAATGATGTCTCCAGTAAGAGGTTATCCAAAAAACCATAAAGAACTTGTACAACTCAACACCAAAAATGCAAATAACCCAGTCAAAAATGGGCCAAGGACCCAAACAGACATTGCTCTAAAGGAAATATAAAGAAGGCCAAAAATGCTCAACATCACAAGTCACCAGGGAAATGCAAATCAAACCACAATGAGTTATCACCTCACATCTGTCAGAGTAGCTAATATCAAAAAGATAAGAAATAACAAGTTTTAGTGAGGATATGGAGGAAAGGATGTGTAGTGTATGCTGGTGGGAATATAAGTACGTGGAGCCCCTGTAGAAAAAGGTATGGAGGTTCCTCAAAAAAATTAAATATAGAAATACCATATGACCCTGTAATTCTACTTCTGTGGAATTAGAAAATGAAATTCCAAATTCTAACTCCATTAGAAAATGAAAACACCAAATTTGAAAAGATATATGAAGCCCTAAGTTCACTGCAGCATTATTTACAGTAGCCAAGATATGGAAGCAACCTGTGTCCATTAATATATAAGTAAATAAAAAAATGATATATGTTATTCAGTGGAATATTACTCAGCCTTGGACGCCTGGGTGGCTCAGTGGGTTGAGCAACTGCCTTCAGCTCAGGTCATGATCCCAGAGTCCCGGGATCGAGTCCCACATCGGGCTCCCAGCTCCATGGGGAGTCTGCTTCTCCCTCTGACCTTCTCCCCTCTCATGCTCTCACTCTCTCTCTCTCTGAAATACATAAATAAAATCTTAAAAAAATATTACTCAGCCTTAAGAAATGAAATTTTGACATTTGCAACATTATGAGTAAGCCTAGAGGTTATTATGCTAAGTGATGTAAGTCAGACAGAAAAAGACAAATAACCATATGCTTTCACTCATATGTGGAATCTAAGAAACAAAACAAGAAACAAACAAAAAACAGAAACAGACTCAATAGAGAACAAACTGGTAGTTCTCTGAAGGAAGGAGTTTAGCAGATGGGTAAAATAGGTGTAGAGGCGTAAGAGACACAAACTTTTAGTTATAAAATAATTTACAGGAATGAAAAGTACAGCACAGGGAATATAGTCAGTAATATTGCAACAACTCTGCATGGTGACAAATGGTAATTACACTTATGGT
>RCUC01128337.1:0-67704 GCA_003697995.1 Taxidea taxus jeffersonii | reverse complement strand
TTTTTTTTTTGTTTTTTAGTTTACTTTTTTAAAAGTAGGCTCCATGCCCAGCAAGGAGCCTAATGTAGGTCTTGAACAAATGACCCTGAGATCAACACCTGAGTTGAGATAAAGAGTCAAATGCTTAACCAACTGAGCCACCCAGGTGCTTCATGTTTTTACTTTTCTAATTGGCTACTGAAAAACTTAAAATTACATATGTGATTCATAGTATATTTCTACTGGACAGCACTGAACTAGACCTTATTGGATGTCATCTCCTTGAAAAAGCCTTCCTCAATCACCAAGGCTAGGTACAGTGGCCTCCTGCCTTCTAGTGACCTCCTCTTACATCGCATCTACCTCATCAATTGATATTATTTCTTCATGTGTCTATCTCTTCCCAACTGCCCCCAAACTATAAGTTCCTCAAGGGCAGTGATCATATTTTATGTCTCCACGGGCTCCACAGTGCCTAGCACATAGTAGGTACTCAATAGAGACTTGTGAAATGAATTCATGAATGGCTAACCATATTGAGTTCATAATCTCATAGGTATTTTAAAGTATAATTTCACATACAACTACTTTTCACATTAATGTTCTGTCTTAGGGCTTCCTGATGGTCCAGTCTTCTGGCTAAGTCTCTTGGCCACTACGTGTAGTATCCAACCTGGGTGACTATACAGAGCATCCCTGGAAGCAAACCTTCCCACTTTTCCTAGAATCTTGCTCATAGGAGGGCACCAGATGGGTACAGAGCAGAGATGAGCAGACAAGAATAAGCACCAAGAGGACTGGGGGAAAGAAAAGAGGAAGTGAGGAAAGCAGGAAGCAAGACTTCTCCCTCTGCCCTTTGTGGCAATGTGAGCTAAGCATTGCTGCCAAGCAAACAGTGATGTGGAAGACTGGGAAGGAGAAGCCAGGCTAACTGTGGTATGCCACTGGGTGGAGTTAAAATTTATAACAAGGGAGAGGCAACTGAAGAAAAGAAAGATTCTTTTAAAAATTCTGCTGAAGCCTAATTAAAAAAACTTCCACTCCCTCATGGTAAATTTTAAGAGACTTTGCTTTCAGAATTATTTTCAGGCTAGTGGTAACAGACAGCAAGAGTGTCAGATATTCACAGAATGGATAGTCCCTACCCCCTAAAACATAGGACCTGCCTGCATTGCTTTTCTGACTTGGGTTATGAGGATATAGGATATGAAGTTGTCAAGGCATAGATCTTGCCGGAAAGGAGTGTCTCGTGTGGTAGGCTGAAAGAGAAAAAGAGAAAAAGAAAAGCTGAAGTATTTTGCAGGTCCCCCTAAGAAAGAGGTGAAATGGATTTTGTGGGCTCTGGCATCTGGGTTGGACTCATGGGATGTTAGATAACCTGATGCAAGCACAGGCTTGAAAAGTGCTTGCCCACTGGGGCTTGCTCTCTTTGGCTCTCTTTGGAACCCAAGCACCACATGAAGATGTCTAGGCTAGCTTGTTAGATCCTGAGGGCATGTGGCCTGGTCACCTCCATGGCTTCTCACCAGGTGCCAGGCACATATGTGACACTGTCAGGGATCACCAGGTCTCAGAAAGGTCTTCCAGCGAACTGCAGCCATATGAGTGAATCCAGGTGAATCCGGCAGAAGAACTGCCCAGCTGAACGCAGCCCAAATTGCTGGCCTCCAGCATGGTGAGATCATGAATGATCCTTGATTGAAGCCTCTAAGTTTTGGGGTGTTTTATATGTAGCAAAAGCAAACTAATATATTCTGACTAAGAAGTGTGGAAAGAAGTAGAGAAACAGCTACCTTACACCCGACTATGACAGAGTGATTCAGAGTATGGTTTTTGGAGCCGGGTGGATGTGCTTCCATCACTTGCTTTGGTAACAATGACAGTACCTACTTTGTGGGTTGTAATGAGAACTGTGTCAGCCAGGGTGGCACACGGGAATGAGGATAATTTGGGGAGAGTTTATATAGTGACACTTAGATCTCCAAAGGTGTAGCTGGGGTTCAGGGAACCACAGGGGAGAGTGCAGTGCCCTGGGGCCATGTTATCATCCCAGGTGTGAAGAGGCAAGGAGAGCATGTGGTGACTGGAAGCTGGAGACAGAGCAGGCTGGTCCAAGAGGGCCACTTGCCAGGAGCCATGACTTTGGGTTGAGACATGAGGCTGTTCTGCAGTGATACCTCTGGGAAGGAGCTGGAGGAATAAAACTCCGATGTATACTTCCTCCTCCTGTTGACTTCATTGGCCAAACCTAGTTAGAAGCTGCTGGACACACAGATTAGCCTCTACAGGCCAAAAGCAAAATGGAGGAGGAGGGAGAATGGATGTGGGGCAAATAGAAGGTGTCCAGTCCAAGAATTTAAAAAGTAATAATGCACATAAAAGTACTGAGTATATACCTAAGACCCAATAATGATTATTACATTATCAGTATAAATGAGGGGCTATGGATGGCAGAAAAGGAAATGAGTACTTTTTGCTAGGGTAACCTGGAGATATTCATGGAAAAGGTATGCTTTGGGTTGTGGCTTGGAGGAGTGGCAAAATAAAGACAATAGTGATAAGAAGAAACATTTAGGGGCGCCTGGATGGCTCAGTGCGTTAAAGCCTCTGCCTTCGGCTCAGGTCATGATCCCGGGGTCCTGGGATTGAGCCCCACATTGGGCTCTCTGCTCATTGGGGAGCCTACTTCCTCCTCTCTCTCTCTCTGCCTGTCTCTCTGCCTACTTGTGATCTCTGTCTGTCAAATAAAAAAAAAAATTAAAAAAAAAAAAGAAGAAACATTTACTTGGATAATACTATACGTAGGTACCATTCTGAATGTCTTACATATGTTAATTTATTTAATCCCTATGACCATCTTATGTGGTAGGCATCATTATTATCCCTATTTCACAGATAAGAAATTGAGGCAGAAAGAAGTTAGATAACTCAACTGAGGTCATCCAGCTAATAAGTAGGGAAATCAGGATTTGAACCAATCTCAAAGGTAGTTGGGGCACAATATTTGTGTTTTAGACACTAATCTAGAAAACTCCCAAGAGTTTTCTAGGTGGAGTAGAGTATAGGGTTTCTGCTGAAGGAGAGCAAGAAACAGTGTGGAGAGAAAGGTAAGGACCAGATCTCTGAAGGCAGGAATGGTAAGCTAAGGAATTTGACCACCACTCTGATAGGTGATAGGAATTCACTTAGGATTTCTGAGAAGAGAAAGGTAGTCACAACAGAGCACCAGGAAGATTAATCTGTGTACAGAATGAAACTAACAAAGCAGGGAACAACCATAAGCCAGGCAAGCAGCAAGCAGATACTGCAACAGTCCAAGCACCAGGAAATGAGGGCTGGAATAGAATGCTACCACAGAGATGGGAGGGCAGGGACATTAAGACTGCACTGCAAGGGAAGGCTCAAGAGGCTTGGGGACTGATGAAGTGGGTATGTGAGCGGGTCCGAAAAAAGAAATACGACAGGAGGTCTGAGACATCCTGGGACAGAGTCATGGTATCATTAGATGTACCATTCAGCCACACTTAGTGTACATGTTGGGGAAAAAAGTGTATATTGTCCAGTCCTGTGTGTTTTCTGGTTATAGCACAAATACCATGAAGTTGTACCAATCCCCAGTCCATTTCAAAATAACAACTGGTTTCTGTAACACCAGCTCCCGGCAAATTCACTTGTGAGCCTGGAACAAGGACAGGGGTGGATTCAAGGACTTCCCCCCACCCTGGAGGGTATAAGAGAGCCAGGGTTGCAGGATATCGTGAGATTAGTTCTGGGGAAGCTGGAAGGATGCTTGGTTGCCCGGCGACAATGTACCTTCACAGTAGCCCTCAGTTTCCTGCAGTTCCGGATGCATCTCATTAAAAGGAAAGAGGGACAGCTGGCTGACACATTTTCTGAAGTGGCATTTTCAATGTCCCAAGTCTTGGTATCTTGTTTGTAAGTGGCACTTACAACATACAAGGAAAGGGGAAAAAGGGGGAGCGAAAGAAAGGTCTCCTAGGATCTCGAGCACACGAGGAGCTGATCTTGATTCTATGATTTCAGCTTGTCTAACAGAGACGGGGTGCAGAGCCTCCTTGAAAACCACCTGAAATGAATTAGCCTGAAGTAAAAGTAGGTGTTTATCTCAAGCCATTGCCTCAAATAGCTGACTACCTGTTGGAAGAAGGGTCTGATCGATGCAAACCAGAGCAGCCGTGCGTGAGCTGTTACACAGCGGTTAATATTGATCAGAGCTAAAGGCTGCCGATAGGAATGTGGAGTGAACTGACAGGCAGAGAAGAGGGAAGGAGGAAACAGCCTTCGCTGGTGGCAGCTGTACAGAGGAAAGCCGATAAAAAGTCAATTCCACTTAACTGAATGGCTGCTAACTAAATATTTTTGGGGCCAGAGCCTTCCCAGGTAGCAGCTGGAGCATCTCTGGTCCGGAACTGAGACATCAAGTGAGAGCTGGGCATCGATAGGCAGGATTGCAGGGCTCTGGTGATGGATGGGGTAAGAGGAGAGGCCCTCAGACGGAGGGCTGGGTGGCCCAGGCCTTGGCTGAGCTGACTGGGTGCACTGGATGACAGCCACTGCCCACGGAGGGTTGCTGACATGCAGGAAAGGGACTGGAGCCAGGCTGGAATTTGCAAAACAGTCGCTGATTAATTAGTCCATTTAAAATGCTGATGCTTTTCTCTGAACTTAAGTAAGGGGTGTTGAAACTAACTGCTGCAGTAAGGGAAAGTCGAACAATGGATGGACCTATCACCGAGAGAGGCATAACAGTCCAATCTAGTGTAGTTAGGAGGCTGGCTTTGGAGGATGTGGTATTCACTCATAACTTATTTTCCCATACTTTCATGTGCTCAGAATGGTTGCATGAATTTTTGAATTCGGTGTGATGGTGTAACCTTGTTTTGGCCAATAACAGGTGAGTAGAAGAGTCATGTGTCCCTTCGGGTGGAAGCATTTAATGGCTAGTGCCCAGCTTTCCTGTTCTTTGCTTGCCACTGGGATCACAGAGCATTGGTATGGATAAGAGCAAGCCCATCGGGAATGTTAAGCCCAAACATGCATAGTGGTCCAGAACTGCATTGGGTTTTGCGTAAGGAATAAGCTTCTATTGTGTCATACCCTTGAACTTTTGGACTTGCTTGTTATACAGCATAACCAAACCTTTCTGACTGCTACACGTAGATCAGGTTTTGGAATCCTATGTCTATCAGTTGCTAGTAGTTGGATGATTTGACCATTGCCTAATCCACCCAAATCTTGGATTATATATATGAAGCATATAAAAACAGCAGCAACAATAAAAATTATGATGCATGGAATGCTTCCAAGGTGTAAGCATGGCACAGGTTCTACCTATATTAACTTGGGTAATTCTCAAGGCAGCCCTGCAAAGGTTCTATTATTTTCCCCACTTTACAGTTGTGGAACTCAAAGTTCACAGAGGGCAAAAGACTTTCCATGGTCACACAGCATATAAATGACAGGCAGGATTTCAAACCCTGGCAGACCACTCTATAGTATCCCTCCCCCTTTTTTAAAGATTCATTTATTTGTTTATTTGGGAGAGAGAGAGAGCAGAGCCTGTGACGAGAACATGAGTGAAGAGGAGGGGCAGAGGGAGAAGCAGGCTCCCCACTGAGCAGAGAGTCTGACATGGGTCTCAATCCCAGGACCCTGGGATCATGACATGAGCCGAAGGCAGACACTTAACCAACTGAGCCACCCAGGTGTCCCTAGAGCATTTTTTCTTAACTATTTTCCTATCCTCATTCTCAGCTTAGGTGCTTAATAAATAACAGGTCCCCTAGAATAGGCTTGGGAATAAATTCACCAATGATCTCACACCCAAGCATTCCACATAGGGGGAGAGGAAGAAAATGTGGCTAGTACTTCTTTTGATTGTTCATCGTTCCCTTTCCCTCATCCCTATAAGCTTCTGTAGGGTTTAGGCCTGTCTGGGATATTCTACTCCACCTGTTACCTCAATCCTGGGTATTTCTGAAGCTCCACATCAATTTTGTACTCATTTGTGATACAACAAGGGAATTTCTTATCACTAAAAAAGGCTGAATGGACTTTTGTCAGAGGACCCCATTCTGAGGAGTTTCTCATCTATGAGATGGGGATAATAACACCCATCTTACTGTGTTATACTATTTTTCACTTGGGTTTTTTTTTAAGATTTTATTTATTTATTTGACAGAGAGAGAGAGAGAGAGAGATCACAAGTAGGCAGAAAGGCAGGTGGGGGTGGGGGTAGCAGGCTCCCTGCTGAGCACAGAGCCCAATGCAGGGCTCGAACCCAGACCCCCAGGACCCTGAGTTCATGACCTGAGCTGAAGGCAGAGGCTTAACCTACTGAGCCACCTAGGCGCCCCTCACTTGTTTTTTTAACATCATATTTTAGGTTCTAGACACTGAGTCCACACACATAAGAGATCTATGATCTATCTATCTATCTATCTATCTACCTATCTACCTATCTACCTATCTACCTATCCACCTATCCACCTATTTTGAAAACTTCACAGCAACCCTAGGACGTAGATATAATATTATATCTATCGTTAAAGATAAGGACACTGAGGCTCAGAGAATTTAAATACTTTCCCAGAGGTCGCCCAGCTAGAATGGGGCTAGTTCAAATTACGACTGTGAAGTCTATTCTTGTTTCTATTAAACTCTGGTGCCTCCTTCCTATTGGCGGAATTAAAATGAAATAACACAGTTAAGATTTTCTTGAAATACAGTGCCTGGCATATAGTAGCAGCCCAATAACTGGCAGCACTTATTATGATTCCTTCATAAACATTTATTAGCAGCTCCCCAAAGGCTCCTCGCCCTTATGTCCAGCCTGCGGGGGATCTGAGTGGCTATGTAGGTGAGAGAGGAGCCCCTAGAGAGCAGAGCAGCCCAGAGCAGTCAGAACCTACTATATGCTGAGCACCTATCATTCAGGTTCACATTCATTCTTCACGATGACCTTCAGGATGGTGATATGAGTTGTTCCATGTCCAAAGCTGGTATTTGAACCCAGGACTCAACTTTTAGCCACTACCCCATGCTGCCCTTCCCCTATGACTGTAGGTGTAGGAGAGAAGGATGGTGACTGACTACTCCTTGACCATAGTTGAAATTTCCCTGGACTGACCTGTAGAGTCCATCCAGCCCTGCAGGGAGGAGGAAGAATGCTCATCTCTTGTCAGTTGGATGGTCATGAGACCCTGTAGGATTAAGGGACTTTGCACTAAGTACCTTCTTACTTTGCGCCAGTTGTCATGCTGGGTATCTCCTTATGACTTCCCCATAGCCTTCCCAAATGGATATTACTGACCCCATATGACTGATGAGAAAACTCAGCTCCCAAGAGGTTAACTGGTATCTGTGATTGGTCCCTGTTTTCTCTGTGCTCTTATGAGACCATTTCATAATTTTGCTGACTAACAGTCCTTCTAAATACCTTAATTAGGGGGTCATCTTTGCTCTCTGCTTGTCAAATTCTAGTTACTTGACAAATGTAGTCCATTTAGTGATACATCAATGTATTGATGTGGTGTGTGTGCCTGTGTGTATGTGTATACACATGTGTGTGCCATCTCTATGCTCAGGTTTCTTTCAACCAATATTTTGGTTATATGCTGAGGGGAGTGTGTTCAGGATATTTTGAGTTTCTGTACTAAACACTTAGCAACTTCAATAAACTTCATTCCTGTAGGTAGTAAACTTAATATTTTAAGTGTGGTTTTAATTACCATCCTCCTCATGTTGAAGTCAAAACCAGGAAAAGGGAGAAAAAAAAAAAAACCCTAACCTATGAGTGTTGCCAATATTTCCACTCTTTGTAAGAATGAAGCTCAGGATTCCAGAACGTAGGGGCTAGAGCTCTTTCTACATTGTTTCTTTGGGCATGGGTACATAATGCCTAAATCACTTTGAATTTCACTGGGTTCTATTCTCTCAGCACAGGCTGTAAACATTTATCTTTGGGCTTTCCCAGAAATGTGTCTTATGGAAGGGATTAGCTGTTTGCGCATTTCAAGTTCCGAAGGTGAACTTCTCTAACCTAACCCACATAATTAAAGTGGAAAATTTCTGGTGGGGGAAGAAAAACCATCAGGGAAAATACCATGTTTGGGAAGGGAGCTGTACTCTTAAGGTCTCAAGAGATGGCTCTGCATTCTCGGGCAATTTAATTATAACCCGCCTTGCTGGGCACTCCCACTTCTCTGCCTGTTCTGTCTCATCTCTGAGTTGAGATGATAAGCAGCTTGAGGGTGTGACATCGGAGTGGAGAAGGTGGTTGGGTTTGTGGTATATTTTTAAATATGACATTCATTAATTTTTTTCATGCGAAGTGTATCAGGAAAAAATAACACATAAAAGAAAACAAAAGTTGTGTGGCTCTGATAAATCCTGTTGGTATAAAACAAAACCCACATGCAGAGGTAGATTTGGAACATTCAAATACTACAGGAAAGTACAAAGTGAAAATGCAAAGTCCCACTCTCCTCACCCGGGCTTGGTCCTGCTCTACAAAAACCATCACTGCTAACATGCTCTTGTGAGTTCTTCCTTCAATTTATAAAACATATTCAGAGTATAACTTTTGCAGGACCTAGAAAGCCCTCTTTCTTACTTATTGTCTGTCTGTCCTCTTGGCTATAACAGCTGACACTTCACTATCGTAGACTCACTCCTTTCCACGTGAGTACTAAACGCCTAAGCTATTTCTTTTCTTCAGTGATATTCTTAGTTACAGATGCAAAGGGCAGGGCGCAATGTTAAATGTTTGTGATCCCCCATCTCTCACAGTTGGAGCTCATGGCTGAACTAAGGGCTGATTCGGGAGTTATACCACTTAGGGAAAATCCAGGGTCTCTCTCTTGCTGCCTCTATTTAATCTCTTAGTTTCTTCCTCTGTCAGGGGGGCTCATCACAGCGCTTGCTTCATGGAGTTGTCTTGAGGGAAGAATAGTACAGGAAAAGTGCTGAGAACAATTTGATACATAGCATTACATAGTAGGTCTTGAAAAATGCTGGCTATTATATATCATTAATGACTATCCAGGAATGATTTCTGCAACAACTGTCCTTTTGGAGTGCTTAATAAATGCCAGACCTGGTCTGGAGTGCTGTATGTTCAGGACTCCTACAATCGTCCATACAGCCATGAGAAGTAGGTACCAGTAATAACCCATTCTGCGGAGGGGAAACCCAAAAGCATTATATAACCTGCCCAAGGTTGTACAGCTAGGTCTCAGGGGTAAACTGGGCTTTGAGGGCACATCTGTCTCTCCACTGGACCAGCTAAAGACCAGGGCAGTTTCAAGGCAGGGTGGGGCAGCGGGGGGGAACACAGAAGGACCCCTAGGCCCAGGAGTGCTATGAGATTGTAAGCTGATGCAATGGGAGGACAGGGGGTGGGAGGGACACCTGGAGGAGAGGAAGAAAGCTGGTGAAGGGAAACAAGAAAGGCTTCCAAGGAGCTTTGCCTGTAATATGATTTTGCCTGGGGCAAAATTTTATTTCCTCTGTGGTCTCCTGTGCTGCCTGGAAGTTGCTGGAAGACACGGGATCCGAGTCCTAAATCCAGGTGTTCCAGTTCTACCACGCGTTCCCTGACCCCGCAACTCACATTGCTTCCCCAGCAAATTTCCTCTTCTGTAAAATGCGGATCATAAATCCTGGCTCACCTAACTCCCTTATGGGGCTGTTGTGAGGCTCAAATGGACCTGGGGACTTTTCAGGGTTAGCTAACTGGAAAGGACTGCATAGAGATGCTAGATATTTTTACTGACTTGATGGGCACCTGTGGGCTAAAAAGGGGGATGCATTTGTTGTTAAACTTAAGATTTAGAGAGGACCTCAAAAAGCTGCCTCTATGGGGTAGAGTTTATGTACTAAGGATGTTGGTATTGTCTGTGCTCCATTCAAGAACAGGTAGGGAGACTGGAAGACTTGTGGACGAACAGCATCATCACTGTCTAGGCTTAGTGATAACAGGTTTGAGGAACATATCATAATCGGCTCTCTCTCCTCTGTACCCCCACTCCCAGCAATGTTGGGCAAGGTAGAGGGGACTGGTCACGATGTCCTTTCTGATGTGTCAAAATCTGTCCTGCTGTATAATCTGCTCAGTTTCAGGTCCACATATTGTGTAGAGATGCAAAGCGATATAGATGACATCCTGGCCATTTCTTATGAATCTAGTATCCTGGGTCTAGGTTATATTTCAGGCCAACTTTCAGTGAAGTGGATCAATGCTTGAAGCACATAATGTAACATGATTCTTCAAGAGTTTGATTAATTGTGTCACAGTCACAGCCTCAGTCCAGGTTCAACCTTTTAAAAGTTTTATTATTGTATAAAGTGATCCATCAGGAGGAGAGGAAAGACAAATGCTCGATTTGGACCATATCTCTCCCTTTGTCTTTGTCAGCAAGTGTTCCTCTTCTGGTCAGTTCATCTGGACCATGCTGGAGAAATGGGGTTAATTCAGATCCATGGTGGAGCAAAGTTCGGATCAAGAAGGAGGCAGTCAGGTGCTCTGAGTGGAAGATAGACTGCTCCAATGCACCAACCTTGGTTTTACATAGGAAGAACATGGAGAGTTTTGAGATGTTGAGTCCTGTACCCCACCTACAGAGATTCTGATGTTGTTGGCCTAGGGTGTGGTCTTGGCATCCCCTGAGATTCTAATGTGTAGCCATGAAGGAGAATTATTGGTCTAGTCAGAGCAGCTCTTGGTAAAATCATCAGGTGTGTCCACTTTATTTTAGGCATCCTTGTACCCCAACTTCTCTTTTCTGTCTCACTGTCTCCAGGACACTTTTGTACATCTCATCCTCCTGGAACCTGCTCTCAACATAATCCCCACAAAGTATTAGTTGATAAAGACTTAAGGGTTTAGTCCTTCCAGAAATACAAGCATTTTAATATAGGATTTTAAGTTGAAAAGACCTGGAGGAATCTATCTATAACAGGAATCTTGACCTTTATGGAAAAGGTGACTGAGATGTATTTGAGCTGATGGCTTTCCAGTCATCATCACTGTAGTAACGGTCAATACTTATTATGTGCCAAACACTGTTCTAAATATTCTCTTTCTCTCTCTCTCTCTCTGAACATATAGCCTCACTCACTGAATCCTCTGAACAGCCTTATGAGGTAGGTGTGTTTGCATGAAGAAAATGAGACACAACAGCATTGAGTAATATCTCCAAGGCCTCACTGCCAATAAATGGTAGAGCCAGGATTCAAACCCAGGAAATCTGACTCAAGGTGCCATGATTTTAACCACGCACCAAAGTAGTCCCCATCAAGGTCAGAATGGAGCCTGAGGGTTAGCTTTGTTTTTCCAACATAAGATGTTGGGGAGCTTCCCCATTATTTTTCTCTTTCAAAGCCCCCAAGGCAGTACCCTCCGTGGGAGACTGTTTTATTGTTCCTAATTATTGCCCTTCCCTATGAGAGGGTAATAAGTGTCCTGCCTCATCAACATCAGACGTGGCCATGTGACTTGCTTTGGCCACTAATAAAATATGAGGAGTAGTGATGTATGCTACTTTTGAGCAGAAGCTTTAAAAGCCATCATGTGGTTTCTCTTTTCCCTTCTAGCATCATATTATTTTGAAGCCAGGGAGGAGCTATTCCTTCAGCCCAGGGCTCAGAATAAAGATGAACTAGAGGAGAGATACAACCAACCTATACATGAAAAATACATCTTGGTTGTAAGCCCCTGAGACTTGAGGGTTATTTAGCATTATTTAATTAAAATTGACTAATATAACCTCTGAATACCAATATTTCTAAGGTGAAATTCCAGGAATGCTATAAGAATAGTATCTTTAAGTAACTAGTAAGCTATATTATAATTTATCCAAGAAATTTTGCAAATAGGCTCAGAACAGATTTCCACCTTCTACAAATCTTTTCTATGCATCAATCCAACTTCATCTCAGAAGGCTAAGAGATCATAAGCCTTTGCCCAGCTCAGTATATCCATAGTTCATTCAGCAGCTCAATACTTACAAAGAGAATCAGAAAGAAAGGATAATGCAGATTAAAAGTTATTTTAGATTTGAGGGCACTGGATAGAAGGGAGAGAAAACTATATATATTTTCCTTTATATATGAGAATTAGTACTAAGGGTTGATAAGATTCTCCCTTATCTGAGACAGAGGATAAAAGAACTCTTTAATATAAATTATCCATTCCACGCTTTAAAACCTGTTGCTATTTTTAGTTTCTAACTGCTTACTTCTAACTCATACAATTTACAAATGTATAGCCCATGAGCTAAACATGGCATGTGGAAGGCTTTGATCTGATTCATATTTTCTGTGGGTATTTGAATAAAATCGATGATCAACATTCAAAATTTGACATATTTCAAGTGAAAAAAATCTACATTTCTAGCTTCTCTTGAAAAACTGAAAGCTCTGGTTATACTGGGCCTGGGAACCTTCATCTGGGTTTAAGCAGAAGATGCCCATTAGGCTGGGCATATTTTCCACAGTCCCCACCGCTCTCTATTGCCCACTTCACCTATTTATATTTTTTGCTGAGTCATTGCAGCCATTCAAGTTTGCCACCCTGTGGATCAACTTCTTTCCTTTTTTCCTTTTTTTCCTCTTCTCTTCTGTTCTGCTCTCTTCTCCCTTTTCATTCTTATTTCTTCCACAGTAAGAAAGGAGATCTCTGGGAGTCTGTTCTTTGCCACTCTGAGGACACCACTCTCTGGCTTACTCTCAGAAATTTCAGTGACCTAAATTTGACGGTACAACTCTCTGCACCCTAAAGAGAGTCACTCTAAACTATCTAAGACCATTCTGGGAGTGGAGGGAATAGATGCTTCCCTCTGGAAATCTTGACTACATTGTTCAACGGATTCCATAATACTTAGTGATTTGCATGCTTACGTAGCTAGAAGGTCTTGGAGCAGCATAAACCTCCTTCCCACTAGATAATTCTGTTGCTTAACAAACCAGAACAGCTCTGATTACATGGAGAATACTAGCAGTAAATGGTTTGAAAATGATTTTACTGTTTTCTGTTATGGAAACTCACATGTAGAAACATTATGGAACTGTTTTGAAATTTCTTCCTAGCCTTCCAAATGTAAAATCACTAGACTTTGATATGTCAGTAATTTTACATTTAAAATAGAGCAAATGAGACCCAAATTTTCCTATGGACACCTACATTGTAGATGGCCATCCAAAGCCATCTGGATAAAGTGGGCAGGCATTTCCAAGCCTCCAGTATGTCCTTTTCTTTTACTGCACCAAGTGTGTGTTGCTAGACTAACCTCTCATTGACTAAAACTTCACACTGAGTCTCAAGGATTATAAATCTTGGACTAGGACTATACAGATTGCAATATGGAGTGTGGGTGTGATGACATACACTGGGGTTCCCAAACTCGGTAATAAAATCATTCTGAGAGTTCTCATGCCCGTGTTCAGCTAGCTGCAACCTTCTCCTGCTTGCCTTCTAAGGAGATTAGCGCCGGACATTTTATTTTGTTTCCGTTTTAGTTTATTTGAAGGTTTTATGATGTCTTAGTTGAGTTGCTTGTGAGATTTCCAAATAAACATGCTGCTTTTAAAAATGGCAAATTGTTTTTATTTATTTCTTCTAGGTGCCCGGTGACCTTTGGGTATATTAGGCAGCTTTAAATTATAATTAAAATAATAACTGTGGTCCTAAAACAATAATAGATGTTGAATTATATCAACTCCAAATTAGGATGTCCAAAAAATCTGTTTGAAGGAAACCAGAGTAAGCACGGAATTTAAAAAGTTATCTTTGTGGTAATGTGACCAAAGGAAACTTCTCTCCAACAGCAGCCTTGTTATTATTTCTTGCTTTGTTTTGCCTTCCTATGAGGCCACTCAAATTTTTATTTTTTATGTTTTCTGGACTTGGGGTGTGTGTGTGGGGGTATCTCTTTCCTTAGTTGAACTTGTTATGATTTTATAGACAAGAAAAAATCATAAAACTTGCTTGTCCTATGAGCAAATCCCTGTATCTTAATGACTTCTTGAAAATTTCTCAAGTCCACAGACACAAGCAGTAAAAACAGACATTGTGCTTCACTAGATGCCAAATCCTCAGAGTGCTTCTGAGTCCCTCTAAGACCGTACACATCTGCATTCCTCCATCTGTCATCTTAGCTCATCTTCTTCTCCCAACCGCTCTTAAATTAAATGACTACATCTAATGGGAGATTTTCTCAGGAAAGCTTATGAGAATTTGTCCAAAGACAAATTAAAACATTGCAATGTAATCACGCAACTCAACTCACTGCTTGGCAGGCCTCCGTGCTGACTCTGACCCAAAGGAGTTAATCAACCGTGGGGCCCCATATGGAGAAAAGCCACCAGAAAGAAAACCCAGTAAAGAGAAAATGGAATCCACTGGGTCAGAGTGTCTGGGGATGGACAGTACTGCAGAGTGGGTTGCATGGTGTGCAATGGACCCCCAGGCCAGGGCAAGGAGAATAGTTGAAAAAAAAAAAACAATCACAATACAGAACAAGACAAGCTTCTAGAACCTCATGGTATGACACTTAATCTCAGAGATATGAAAATTCACCTCTGTCATGCTTCTTTCCCCATGGATGAATGGATAAGGATCACTAGGATAGATGGCACTCTTCAGCTTGGCTGGTCCTTTGCCCTCATTCTCTCATTGCTTCATGCGAATCCTTCTTAACAGTGGTTGAAGGGGGCAGCTTCCCTAGAATTCTAGCTTGTAGGAATTTATCCTCAGGAGACAACTGGATAGATTCACTAAGGGTAGGAATGTTCATTAGAGTAGTATTTATAGTAACATTACTGCCTGTCCCTAGGGCATTAGTTAAGTTACTGCTGGTATATCCAACAGTGTCATTGAAAAGGAACATGCAAATCTATAATTTAATAACATAGTATATTGTTTTGGACAGCATGTGTAATATGATGTAACATAAAATAAGATACATATATGCACATGTGTACAGAAAAGATGTCTGAAAAGAGGTGGCCCAAGTTAACAGTTTGCTTCTGGGTAGTGGAATTTTGGGTGGTTTTAATTTTCTTTATGCTTTGATAAATTGGTTGCATTTTACAGAGATTATATATTATTTCCATAATCAGAAAAAAAAAGCCTTAAAGCTAGGTCCATATTTGAAAGAAAAAAGAGAGTAGCTTTGGTGAATTGTATATGAGCATTTGTGCTTTCTACTAGAGTCTCCAAACCCAGAAAAGTCCCAAGGAACAGAGTCCTGAGAAAGACGTCTGTCTGGGTCATGACCGGCATAGGGGTCGGGGGCCCTGATGATGCTCCAAGTCTTTATTCCCAGGCTCCTGCAGCCTAATTTGATAATCACTTCCACTGGAACTTTGTGTTCCCCAATAAACACTCAAAGTGCTTCCTCAGATCAATGCTTTCAGTTTATCCTCCTGTCATCTTTGCAAGGTAGAGGTGGACAGGGAATATAAATGTCCTAATCTGGGGACCTGAGACATCAGTGGCTGTGGGATGTGAGGGAAACCAGGGCACTGCTGAGACCAGCATGTTGGTCCTCAGTCTATCCATTCAGTGCTTCTTCCCCTAAACTAGAGAGCACTTCACTTTTAGAAGTAAAAGGGTAAAGCTTTGCAACAATCTTTTTAATAACTCAGAAATGGAACTGAATGAAGCCTTCTGCATCTTTGTGCATTGGGATTCAAAAGTTGGATTATAATCTGGTTACAGTAACAGTGCCAGTTATGAGAAATGTTTCTAGATCTCACATGGCCCTCAGTGGGCATAATTCATCCTGATGCTGCTGGGCAATCTCCCTTCTGGAAGCCTAGAGGCTGAGGTAACAGTCTCAGTTCTACTATGAACTGTTGCAAACAAAAGCAAGCAAGCGTAACCTGCCTGGGTTTCAACTTTTTCATACATAAAATGAATGGGGAGAGTGATACCAGCCTTACCTGCCCCAAGGCACCAAGTGAAGGCCCAAGTGATAAAAGAGAAATAAATGTCCTCTTCTCTTTGACTTCTCTCTGATCCCAAGAAGAGTGGGTTGTCCCCACTCCATGCTATATTCTTGAAATGTACTACCACTTGGGCTCTAAGACTTGATGTTCCTGTCTCCCCAATAGGGTGGTGAAGACCAAAGTCAACTCAGCATCATCCAGGACCTACCACTGTGCTCAGCACTCAGGAGTTGTCAATAAATGTTCATTGACCAGAGGAGTGGTTCAGAGGTTTGAAGTGCTCCTCCAATGGGAAACATTAGATTTCTCACGTGAAGCTGGTGGAGCCATCTTCGTAGGCTGTAACACACCACTTACTAACCAGTGTTTAACCTCCAGTGCTTTCTGTCTAAGACTGTTAGGGTCTGTGGAGTAACAGTAGTCCCTGCTGACTCTTGAATGATGACTCTGTGCCAAGCACAATGCTATGCCCTTGATATGAATTTTCTCCTATAATTCTATGAACCTGCCTTTGAAGTAGGGACCATTTTCAGTTTTCCAGGCAGTGATGCTAAAGCTCAGTGGGTCATGTGCCCAGAACACAGAGAGAAGAGGTCTAGAATACATCTCTAAGCTCATGTTCTTGACCACCTTTCCTTACTGTGTGCCTGGGGCCAGTATGAACCAAAGAGCAGGTTGGCTTAGTACCTACTCATTTTCATTCTAACTTGGGATTTGTACAGAATTAGCTTCTTCCAAATTGTTCTTTCAACTAGCCTGTGTTCAGAAGGTAAAACTAAACAAGGCTATAATGAAGGCTCAGATGGGCTGCGTTTCATCATCCTGCATTCTGACAACATCTGCTCACTTTTGGAGCATCAGCTCAAACGTGGTCCTTCTCTTTGTTTCTTAAATGCCCCCATTTTCTTTTACTTCCCTCTCGGTTTCCTCTTAACTAGCTGAGTGACAGAAACTCAATGCTGACCACTTCATTAGCTGATGACCTTGTCCCTCTGGCCTTCTGCCCCACTTGCTCTCCTGGGCAGGTTGCCTTACGTCATACGTTCTTGTTAAAGGTCAGGACCTTGGAACCATCAGCACTGGGCATGTTGTTTTAATATATATCTGGACAAATCAGGCCTGTCAGATCACATTAGGCCCTATTTGTGGAGTGCATGCCAATCCCCACGGTGGAGATGAACTGTTGCCTTTGAAATACAATCACAGATAGTTACTAGTGAGTACAGAGGGGGACTATATTCCATCAACAAGGCCCTTCTAATCGGTCTATCCCCTCATTGGCAGGGCTGCCCTTCTTCCTGTACAAAGAAAAATCCTCATAAACACTAGTCTTGGAAAGGAGCGAGGCTAGGGGATACAGTATGTTTCTAAAGCTAGATGTGTTGATGAGCACATGAGGTCGGTGTGGTATGTGATATAAGTCAGTGCTGCGGAACCCATGGCAATCTGGCACATTGCTCCTGTTAGTCATTGTGGTAGTAAATTTGCAAAGTTCTCAGCTACTGTTTGTTGAGTGACTACCCTGTGGCAGGCATAAAACTAAACATTTTGTACAAAATAGCCCATTTGTTCCTTATAATATCCCTGTGATGTTGCTACTACCTGTAAACCCATTTTATGGATGGAAAAATTGAGGTTCAGGAAAGTCCAGTGATTTGCCCAAACTCACAATACAAGCAAATGAAGGAATAGGACTGATTCCAAAATTGCTTCCAACCACCGGGCCACCAAGATTCTGCCATGATACTACTCGGTCTCTTCTTTGGGGTGGGAATTAGATGGTTTTTCAAGAGATCCATACTGCAATCCCTCTCCTAGGAAGGGGCTACACATACATCACTTGACCCAATAGATTTGTTTAAAATCAGAGTCTGGGACTAAGCCAACCCTTCCCTTTCTTTTTCCTTCAGGATTGGTTTTAAACTCATTCCTACATCCCGTGGGAGTCTGGCTGGACAGATCCCTTGACAGCAGACAGAAATAGCTCTCATAGCCTATTTTTAAGAAAAATGTGATGTTAGAAAATGAGGCAGGAATGGATACCAAGAGGAGAAAAGAACACACCAAACTTCCAGAGTGCTTACCCAAAAAATGCTTAGAGAAGGAGTGGGGATACTGACAGAGTAAAGTTGGCAAAGATAAGCTAGGGTGTGTGGAACAGCTTTTCACCTGGCCAGCAGGTTTCTGTCGTACTCCTTGTGCTAGCTCCATAGCAAGCTCAGCCAGGGAAGGTAAGTGCTGTTGTCCTCCAGCAAACCCTTTTTTCTGTCTAGAGAAACAGAGCCTGACAAAATGCATACAGAAATGCCTGCTTGCCTCTTTCCTGGAACCACAAGGCACAATGCACAGGTGTCTGGTAACACTGCAATTTTCTTTGAACTGTTTGGTTTTGTTTGGTGCCCTTGTCTGGCAGGTTAGTCTTTTTGACTGAGTTAACTCACCTGGTATAACATTTTCTTTCATTGAGAAATAAGAAGGCTGGAACTCACCTCTCTGATTCCGGCGAAGCTGGACACCATCCAGTTGTGCTCGGCTAGAGGCGGTAAATTATATCTTCTGAGCTAAGGAAGAGGAGAAAGAACAAAAACACCATTGGGAAGATAGTCAGCGAACCTTTGTAGGCTAAGCGGTTAACAAGTGAGATGATGCTCCCATTCCTCTCCACTTATTTTTCTCGGGTAAGATTTATATCTAGGGTGAGGGTTTATGAAAGTCGTCCCCACCTAGGCCAGCGTCACAAGCAAACAACATCGCTACCATAGTCATCCATATTGATGAGGCTAGAGATCTTTTAACTGCAAAAGCAGCCTTTGAAAATGGAACTCAGAGCAGCCAACCTCGAGATAGCATCTGATATTAATTAGAAACTATACAACGCTCTCCGAGTTGAACTGAGGAAATATTGGTAGAGGGATCAGGACAAGAATGAGGAAAATCGAAAGTGAAATCCTGTGCTGATTAAAAGTGACTGTGGCCCCCACGGTTCTCCCAGGCCTGTCCATCCCAGAAAAAGCATTCCGATGGTGTTAACTACTGAACGCTCGCCTTGCTTCCCATTCCCCTTTCCCTGGGTAGCTGCGGTGCATTGGCTGCCGAGATATAGCCCTGAACCTATCCATCAAGTCTAGGGAAGAGAGAGTTAGAAAAGCAAACATTATCCGGGATCAATATCTTTACAAATCCAAAGGAAACCCCAGATCCCGAAGGGTTAAGCCAGGGAAGGAAAAGCCATCAGGCTGTTTAGTGAGCTAATGTTTTTATTGATGGGGGAGGCTTGTAAGTCCCTAACAGGAAAAGTGGGGAAAGTGGCAGGTTGTTTGCCTGGGAGAGAGGAAAAAGGAAGGAACATTATATATTTCATGCTCTCATTCCCCTGCATTCGAACCCCTGAAATCCATGTAATGCAGAAGACGTTCCATAACCTTGAATAATATTCAACACAAGGTGTTTTCCTTGCTCTTATCCCCTCCCAAAGTGGAATCCACATCTTCCCCTAACAATTTTGCTATAATGCACATCTCGGGCTAATGCCTGCACTGAAGAGCACATCTTAATTTAACAACTGTGTTATAAAGCACATCTCAAGCTAACATTCCTAGGATAATCCATATTTCAACCTAACTACCCTGGCATAACACTTCAATCTAATTCCCCCACTGTAAAGTACATTGCAATCTAACACCCTCATATAATGTACATCTTGGTCCATTATTTTGTATTTTGTAAGCCATATTTTGATATGTCTTTTCCATTAAGGAGCAGAACTGTCTGGAGACAATGGCTACCCCTGCGCTGAAAGCCTCCATAGTTCTTACATCGTCCTTTGGTGACAGGCTGCTGATGGATATGCTTCTGAACGTTCACCTTTGCCATCTTGGGTTCAACTCTGGCTAGTTTCTGTACTCTAAGCCTTCAGCCTCCTGTTGGGAGCAGGGGTGACCAGGGAGCCCTGCTTGGTCCTGATGGGCCCTCTCTTATGCTAACCAGCAGGGCAGGCTACCTCAAATGATCAGAGTCTACCTCAGGAGAAGGCTGTCTGAGGTCAATGTCAGGGTCAGGGGTCAGGGTGTTGCTGCTGGCTAATAGAGTGTAAGCTAACACTGTTGTCAAATTGCTTGGTTAAACGACAATGCCTGCCTCCTGCTGATGACCTTACCCTGGGGGAGGGGGCTATTGGCTTTATTGGAAACCTGCCAGTCTCAGAGGTGATGGAAGTGGCTGATCACAGCTAAAGACTGTTTGATTGTTGATGGAGAGCCAGTTCTGTGGTTGGTCCCCAACTGAAAGGCCTACAGAGCTGCTTATTGATGGCTAAGTTTTCCATGTGTGATGGATTTCTCTTCTGCTTCACACGCAGCTGGGTTACAGTTCGGTTGTGGAAGTGGGCTGCCGTGGCTCATGGACCCAGACTAGAGGCAATGTTGTCTTGACTTCCAGCACCAGCCTCCTATTGCCAGGTGAATGGATCCAATGGTTCACAAAACCGATCCAGAGTGAATTGAAAATAGACGTAAAGGGTCCTTTAATTCCAAGGCATTTTGGTGCACAAGAAAGAAGACAACAAATGTGTGCTCTGGAAGAGATTCAGTACCCCAACCATCAATATCTCAGTCTCAAAATTTCAACCAATCTCATGCAGGAGGAAGAAACTATATTTCTTTATCTACTGGTGGCATATAACCAAGCTGGTAGCGTCCATAAATATTGGAAGAAAAGGAGTTCACTGAAGATTCAGAATTCCAAAACTTCCCAGCACAGTATGAATTTGAGAGAGACAAGTACAAGCAGTAGAGAATAAAAGTATGGAGATGAAAAATGATCTTTATGAAAGACGTACAGATCGTGGAGGATCACCACCTAATACACACGTGCAACACAATCCGGTAAGATACACAGTACATGACTAAAGGCATAATCGGGGGGCGCCTGGGTGGCTCAGTGGGTTAAAACCTCTGCCTTCAGCTCAGGTCATGATTTCAGGGTCCTGGGATCGAGCCCCGTATCAGGCTCTCTGCTTGGCAGGGAGCCTGCTTCCTCCTCCCTCTCTCTCTGCCTGCCTCTCTGCTTACTTGTGATCTGTCCGTCAAATAAATAAAATCTTAAAAAAAATAAAAGCATAATTGGGAGAACAGCTTATTGAAATTGCAAGGTTATCCTCTTTCCCCGTTAAGCCTTGGGAGAACTCACAAAGAAATCTCTAACTTAATAGAAATGGTGAAATATCTGGGGGGTGGCAAAGCGAGGTTATGACGTGAACTTGACTGCTTTTTCCTGGGGAAGAATCCCAGTGAGTGACTCATGAATGGCCTTCCAGTCTGTTATAAGGCAAGACAAGCAATGTGGCTTTGAGCCATGTCAATATGGTGTGATGGCGAACAGGGAGACAGCGGCCTGACTCAAGTTTAGTTACCCTTTACGTCTCTGCAAGCCTCAGTTTCCTTCTTTGTTAAAGGAGGTCCTGTTGTTTACCACACACAGTTTCAATGAGGATCAATTCAGATGGAGAGCCATTAGTAGGTTACCTGACACAAAGTGCACACTCAGTATCCATTGGTTTCCTTTCCCTTAAACTGTGGTGGGACTTTCTGACAGATGACAGGTGTTAATAAATATGGGGGTCTTGAACAGCGTAACTTCTCTTCATGGGCCAGCAAGACAACCCCTATTCATAAAGTTTGGGCAAACTCTACCTGACTGCAGGGGATGGCCTAGACCAGAGGTCAGCAGATTATGCTACTTTTATAAATGAGGTGTCACTGGGACACAGCCACATTCACTCACGTACATACTGTCCATGGCTGCTTTTGTAAGACAACAGTAGAGTTGAGTTGCCATGACATAGTGTGGCCAGCAAAGCCTAAAATATTTACTATCTGGCCCTTTGCAGAAAATGTTTGTCTGCCTGACACGTATACCAATGGAATACTCTTTCTCTCTTTTATTTGAGAACAAAATGTTAGGTGGAAATCCAATAATCAAAGCATGTTCAAGCAGCAAATGCCGAACTCATCCCTGTTCGGCACACATGCTTTATAGGGGGTAGGACTGACTTCTGAAGCAGATCCTATGGTTCCATGGAGCAGTTTGAAGACTACGGACTGGCTAATCTCTGGATATTACTTTAAGGTCTTGGAAACTTGGTGATCTCTTAAGAGACTAGAAAGTGGCACAGTGAATATAGTTTTACTTGGCCAAATCTGGGTGCTTTTCATTTATTTATTTTATACTACTAACTTAGTGATATTGGGAAGGTTACTTAACTTCTCTGGGCCTCCATTATCTAATTTTGAAAATGAGGATGATATTTGCTACACAACTTGTTACACAGATTAAATGAGATACTACATTTAAAGCATTTGAAAGAGAACCTGGCTCATACCCGTGCTCAGTGAATGTTAATTCTGATCGTAATTGTGGTTATTAAAATTCTGGGCCTTCCTTCCTGTTGGAGATCATCTCCACATTATCCTAAATCTCTCTAGAGACATTTTCAGCATATGCATTAGCTTGGGTGGTCACTCACTCAACACGTTTGCACGCCAAAAGTAATTGGGAAATGAACAGAAAGAAGTCTGCTCAGCACCAGCAGCGCATCTAGTCTCCTGCTCAGTCACTTTCAGCAGTTTGCGTTGGTGTTTATCGCTGCACATCTTATGCGGAGTTTCAGACTGACATCACTGCTCAAAACAACTTCCTACTGCTCCATCTCCGACGGCTCCACAATTAATTTCTCAACTAGCAGTTTTGGTTTCAGTGCCAACAAAGTAATTAGACCTTTAAGGTTCTTCCCTGGGATTTTATCCTGTCAGTGAATGTGAAAGAAACAATAATTATTATTTAATATTTATTGAGTGTCTTCATTGTGATATGTAGATTCACGGATGTAACCTGCCTTATTGTGGAAGATGACAGCACAGCACAGTCAAGTGTATCTCAGGAAGGGAGTCGGACAGTTCTAGAAAGTCCCAAGCTGGAAGTTGGAGTTCTCCCATCCTGCTCTACCTTCTACCATCCTGCTCTACTCTTCTTCACACTGCTCTACCAAATGGCACACGCAGGGATTTGAAAGGATCCTCATGTGTTATCCCTAAGCACATCTTAGTGTGATTCCAAAGTGGTCTGACTCCAAAATGGTAAATTCCAAAGGTGGCATCCAGGGATGTCTTGTACCACACAGAGACAGCTCTGTGGGGAGCTATGTTCTGGGTCATTGCCAAGAGAATAATGGAATGGACACAATGGCCAGTGCCACAGGATGAAGACTTGGGACACTTTGACTTTATCCTTCATCCCTAGAGACTCCTTCAGGTTGCCAAACACCAAGGCTCAGAGCTGCCTGCCAGAAGGGCAGGGAGACGGTATCAGCTCCTGGATGCTGAGCAGCAGCGAGCTAATGTGGTCCAGTGACCACCCTTACCAGGTCAGTGACCTGCGGCAAGTTACTTTATCATCCCCAGCCTCAGTTTCCCCATCAGCAAATGAAAATAACAACAGCTACCTCACAGGATTGTTTTGCAGATCAAATAAAAGAAATACATAGTAAATAATAGCTAACATAATTGTAATTCATACTACTATTATCATAACAGAAGAGAAATAGAGTACATAGTTCCTGTCTTGGTGTGGCTTATACAACAGCATGGTATAAACATAAAGACACATGAAATAAACTGGAAAAACATTTATACTTCTATATCACAACAATGCAAATTCACATAGTAGTTAGGGGTGCCTGGCTGGCTCGGTCAATAAGACTCTTGATCTCAGGGTTGTGATTTTGAGCCCTGTGTTGGGTGTGGAGCCTACTTAGAAACATATCAGTGAAAAGCTAATGGTCTCAGAGTGACCCATGGACACGATTTGCTCTCATGATTTGATGTAAATAGATTATAAACCCTGAATGACAGTGTCATTCATCTTTGTATGCCCAGCATTTTCTAGCAAAGAACGCTGCATATTTCAACACTCAATATGTATCTGGTGAACTGAACAGAACTGGATTTCTTTGTAAATTCAGTAGACTCCTACAAAAAGAATCAGCAGAACAATTAAAGGGTGCACAGATGGAAGACGCAATGGCCACTCAATTCAGTTAAGTGCTGAAAGTGACATTAGGAAGACAAAAACAGAACAGAAGCTCTTATAAGGAATGGGCAAATAGAACAGAATATTATTTGGCAATAAAAAGGAATGAAGGGATGCTGTAACTGATGGGTTATGCCAAGTGAAAGAAGTCAAATACGGAATGATTCCATTTACATGAAATGTCCACAACAAGGTAATTCAGAGAGACAGGAAGTAGATTAGCAGTTGACTAGGGCTGAGGGGGTTTGGAGGGGAAAGTGGAGTGGGTAGGGTTTCTTTTTGGAGTGATGAAAATGTTTTAAAATGGAATGTGATGGTGGTTGCACAACCTTGTGAATATACCCCTAGCCACGAAATTGTACACTTTGGGTAAATTGTTTGGTATGTAAATTATATCTCAATAAAACTGTTAAGAAATTTTAAAAAGAATGGGCAAATATATGGATATATCCTTGGGATACTGGAAATGTAGGTATATGCCCTATGATTGTTCAACAATATATTTTAGAATCTAAACACTTACAGATAATAAAGTTTATAGACTTTTCAATAAATGCATATATATGAAACCCTTATTTTTATTTAAAATGCATGCAAAGTTCAGCTATACAACATATACTCTTTTTTCTATATAATATATACATCAGTTTATGAAGGCATAATTTATATGTAGGAAATTATAGAATTCACCTGCTTTTTCAGTATATGCATACTTTTTATAATAAAAAAGAAAAATCTTACAAAAAAGAGAAGCATATGCATCTATAAATGTATTAGGGTATTATAACACCCTAATGGAATTATAATTCATTTTAAATGTCCACTTTTTTGTATATCTTCATTTTCTAAAATTTGTACAATGATTTTACATGCCCTCACATTGGACTTTATAGTCTTTCTGGAATTGCTCCTAATACCATGGGCCCATATTTTCGAGAACGGGAAGAAGGCCAGCATCGGTGCACAAGGTAGGCTGAAGGGGAATGCTAAAAGCCTGGAGATCAGTTCAGAGTCTCCTAAAGTACTGCAGGGCCCAGGAGGAAGGGCAAGGAGCCTTCAACATTTGTCCCAAAACAGAACCACTACCAGCAGCTCCCGAGGCATGGTGTTGAGAAGGATACAAGGGCTGCCTCCAGCTCAGTGGAAAAGAATGCTGGGAGTGATTAGTGAGACCTGCCATGGGCATAGGAACAAGGAGTGATGGCACTCACGCCACACTATCTATCTTCCATCCCCGGGAAAGGAGCGCTTCTTGGAGTTAGCCTAGCCTCCTTCTGCAGGTCCCCAAGAAATCAAAAACACTTTTAAGGTCCGCCTCACGTGCTGAGATCTGACAAAGAAGACTTGGAAGTCTGATCTGAATTCCTTTAAATTCCTATGAAAATAGTCCAATCCCTGCTTGCTCCTTGAGTCAAATCCAGGATGAACTCCCTCGGTAACAGTGTCCAGGCTAGGGGCCTCCCCAAGGAAATAGGAAGTTTCTATTTCCAGTGTTGGACTGATCAATAAACTGAAAAATGCAAGACCGAAAAGGATGGTGGATGGGGCAGTGGAACCTGTTCATTCCCCAGCAGCCCTTCTGTGAGTGATGGATGCAGGCTGCTACCTCAGAGACACAGCTTTCTTTCACGCCAACGGAAGGTATTTTTAGTATATCCTGGGCACCAAGTAACTGTTCCTATGTTCCGGGTGATGATGAATTCATTCAAACAACAAGTCAAGACCCTGGATATCACTCAACTCCAGTCCAGTCATAACAGCTGGCAAATATAAAATATAACATACGCCCTGTTAGACTTGCTTTTCCTTTTCTTCCATATGCATATTCAAGAATTTCATTCTATTCCTGGCTGTCAGAGATACTGACAGTTGTGGGGGTTTTCTAGCTTTATCAAGGGAGATTATTTTTTAACCCAAATTATTTTCCATTGTAAATGTTTAAATCCATATTAAGTCCAGATTAATGCAGGAAGCAGCTTCAAAGGATATCGACTTGGGCGGGGGTGGATAATAATAATGAAATTGTTAAGGATGGGACCCATCTCAAGAAATATTTTCAAACTAGAAAGGAAACTTGTTTGGATTTAAAAGATAGCTAAAGGAAATATGTTTCGCAGGGATTGCTGGCCCCTTTCACAAACACCCAAACTTTGTATACAAACCAGGGCCCCGAGCATTTTTTTTTCTTTTTTTCGTGATTGGAATTAATAATGCAGATAAACCCTAAATAAATCAGGATTAGTGTTAACTACAACTTGAGGTTTAGGATGCTATAGGAAAATGAAAAGAGAAAAAAAAATGGGTTGCTTAAAAAGAAAAAAACAACAACAACTGCCTGGGCTACTGGACAAGGTGAAGGGGGCTGAGGGAGGGGAGAAGGGAATTACAGAGAAGGGTGGACCGGCTGAGCTGAGTAATCAAAGACCTTCTAATCGCAGCAGCTCTGGAGATGTGTTCAAAGGCTCCTTCCCCGACCACAGGCTGTACAAGGTCACAAGTGAAATGTGGTGTTCTGGAAGGGGGAGGGGTGTCTGGGATTTTTGGATGGTGCTGCTACCAGGCTTTGTGAGGGGGAGGTTAACTGGATTGTCAGATTTTAGCATCTCCTCAGGAAGCAGGTTCAACTTGCTGGTTGTTCAGGAGTGATCGCTTCCCCTCCCCACCGCACCTCTCCTGCCAAACCAGCAAAGCAAAGGAAACTTCCAGCCTGGATGTTCATTCCAACCTGGGGAAACAATCACCACGGCAGTTTCTCCCAGAGCTTGGAACTCAGGCATAGGAATTATTTTTGGACAAATAATTGCACCTTTGGATGAATTTTAATGACACCATTTAGATTCTTTGATGTCTCTGTGTTGGCGGGGGGGGGGGCATCCCTGAAAATGATCCCAACTCACTTATTCCAGATTCTCCTCCCTCCTTTTCCTGGCATGAGCCCTAAAGTTTGCAGATGTGGAAGACTGAGCCCCCTTCCCCTGGCCACCATTACACTGGCTTATTTTTTAATTTTATTTTTTACTTTAAATTTTTTTAAAGTTTACTTACTTATTTAATTTATTTTTAGCAATGTCTACACCCAGTATGGGGCCCGGACCCACAGGCCTGAGATCAAAGAGTCACATGCTCTTCTGACTGAGCCAGCCATGCACCTCTACATGCTTACTTTTTAGTAAATAAATACCTCTTAATTCTTGGTAAAGAGAGATGTGTTCTTAACCCCGAAGCACAGGATTTCAGAGGTTTCAGTTGTCAACATGAAGCTAGGGTTGAGGCTACCCTTGCAAGGGTGTAAGGCTCCTCCCCACCCCTTGGCAGAAATTAACTCATAATGGTGGAGCTTCCTCACTTCCCCCTGGCACGCTGAACTGCAGCCTGTTGGATTTGGGGTCCATGTGACAGGACTCCCTGCTGTGCCTGCTTCTGCTGGCCTCTCTTTGGTAAATGCACAGATCCCACTTTTGTCCTAATCTTCAAGCAACCAGGCTAGTCTGAGGTTTTTCAGAATTTGGGGAGCTTGGAGAGATCACATCTCCCATCTGTTTCCTGTTCCGTTTTTCAACGTTTCCTCTTCTCTGTCCTGCACCACTGGACAATCAGTGGCTCCCTGTCTGCGAAATGAGAAGAGTGTGTACTGACAATTTTATTATCCTCCTAGGTCTGCCATTTGATCTCCCCCAAAACACACTAAAATGGAAAGAAATGATGTGAGGGTGGGTGGCTCTTTCTCAGCCTTGGAGGGCATTCTTATGTCTGTGGCTATTTCCCTGACTCTGCCCTAGGTTGAGTACAGAAAAGGCAACACACATTTTAGGGACTCCTGATAGTTTCCACAGTAATCTGAGATTTTGGTAAACAGAAATACATTCTGAGGAAAAAGCGTGAGTCAGATCTGAAATGTTCAACCTTCAGAAAACCTCATAATACTAAAGGTGGGTGAAGAATGGGGGAGATGTGTATAGTGAAGTCTGTTAAAAAAAAGGAGACACTGAAATGTAAGATTATGGAAATAAAGACGCATGAATACAATTTCAGCATAAAGTAGGACTTTTTTTAGTTGGCGTGCATACCCCCTTTAAAAAGTGCTGGGGTTGTTCCAGAGCAAAAATAGCACACAGTTAAGGGAAAATAATCTTTAGAGCTTTAGGTTTTAGTCGTTAATGGAAGGGACGTTATTCCTGTGTGAAACTGGGAGCATCTCCCAGACACAAGGACTCTTGTTTCCAAAGAGAAAGCTGAGTGGAAAGAAAGTCCTCCCCCGACCCTGCACACAACCTTCCATGTAAGGAGAACTGCCCGTGGTGACAAGACGCAGGCCACTTCAAAGGGATGCTAGTGATAGAACAACACACACACACACACACACACACACACACACACCCCTTAGATGTATTTATTCACATGCACATTTATGGACATGTGTACACACATGTATATGAAACTGTCTTTTTTGGTTATGAGAAAGTCAGGCTCAGGATATGAACTACTTGATAGGTGGGTAGTTCCCCTTTAAAGAAGTCATTTGGGGTACTAAAAGAAGACTGGGGGGTGTTTTTAAAAGATGATCATTAGAGATAATGGACTAGACTGCAAAGAACACTGACATGGGTTTACAGAGAACTGCTACTGGGAAGCCATCATTGCTTCAAGGAGACAGTCCCAAATATGTATGGCTGTCTCAAGGGAAGCTTTCGCTTCTTAGCCCTGCCTTCTCAGAGGCCATGTTTCTGAAGCATGGCCAGAAAGGCCTGACTCTGAAGTCTAGCCTTTGGTGGGAAGGAGGACATGCCATGAGTGGGATCAGAAGCCCTAAACGTGTTCTGCAGCCCCCTTCACTACCCATCCAGTTTCACTGCCTCACCCAACAGATGGTTCAGAGTAGGTCCAAGGTTGTTTGGGCTAATAGTGACTGTTATATCCTGGGTTTTCATGACAGTTCGTACTTAAAATGCCCTCTGCCATTGTCAAAACTTGCATTGGCCCAGCTGTCAGACTTGGGCTTTTGTTCTAGAAACTACGGTCTCTATGGCCAACTCAGACATCAGGGCTCATCACAGTTTTCATTTGTGGTTGATAATAAATGTGGAGAAACTGGCCTGGGGGATTTAGGGAAGTTTGGTAAAGAAATGGCCAGTCCACAAGAAAAATTTTATCAGGAAGAGATAACAATTATGCCATTTTCCTGCTCCCCCTTAAAAAAAAAGGAGTTGAATCACCATCTTCTAGCGGTAGTTCATTATTTCCAATTATACATAATTGAAAATGAGAAAGTTCTTAAAGTTTGAACACTGGTAATTAAATTTGAATTGGATGGGATATTTGTAATTTTAAATGCTTGAATTCTGAGAGGAAAAAACTGTGTAATGTTGTTGGCCAAATAACCCTAGTCATTAAGATTCCTATGGCATTATTTAGTGAGTTGGCTTTTTATAACACCATGAGGTTTGCTGTGGGACGCAGAGGAAGCCACCGGCCTCACGAGGGGGAGAAGTGCCTTGGAGAAGAGTTCTGAGTGAGAGGAGCAGCTCTTGAAGAACAATTTCTACTGAGAGCTGGCTTTAGCATGTCTGCACGCCTTAAGATCAAGGAACTGAGACAAGCTGAGGAAAGTGAACAGAAACGACTGTTTTCAGGAGGCCAATGGAAACCACATTCAGATCCAGGAAAAGAAAAATGAGACAGGAAAGGGAGGGTCACATTTTTGAAGGAAATCATGCGGTATTTTGGTAATCCTTTGTTGATGAAAAAGAAATTAACAGCGCATTAATTATGTCCTCAGAACGGGGCGTTGCTGGTCTGCATCTTCGGTCTTCCTGAGGCAGTGCCAGCCACCAAAGCCCTACTGCTCTCTGGAATTGAGATGTGGGCTTCTGTTCCCTGAGAGAGTCCTGGACCCACATGGCCCAGGGCGCTTCCATAGTGGCTGACACCTGACCCACGCACAAGTGCAGGATATAGGAGGCTATTTTACAAGACGAGTAATGACAGCCGGAGAGTTTAGGATCTTTATAGGATTGCTAGTGTTCTCTCCCCATGTAGAGTAATGCAACTGGATAGGCTTAGAAAGATATCTTCCTCTCTCTTTCCCCCCTTTCTTCATTCCCACCTTCCTCCCTCCCTCCCTCATCTTCCTTCCTTCATTCCTTCCTGCCTTCCTTTTATCCTTCCCTTCCTCTCCTTCTCTCCTCCTCTTTAAAACTTTGTAAAAATCAGTTATATATATTCATGAGTTTATTTCATAATAGTTCAAATATGTACATTCAGACAAGGAAAGTGTAAGCCCACACTGACCCTTATCCTTCCAGATCCTTCAAGCAAGATTAAGTGGACAGTTGCCACTTCCTTTAGAGGAGCCTGATCTATCAGACATACATTGCTATGGAGTAAAAACGGTCAGCCATTCCCCCTTCCTTTTCTCTGTGCTCCCAAACTGTGGTCTAGCTGCGTGACTTTCTTTGGCCAACACAGCAACAGCAAATGAGGCTTCAGAAACGCCGCCCTCTGAAAGCATGAGGCCACTATGTGAAGAAGCCTGCGTTAGTCTGTGGTGGGGTGAGAGTCACTTCTGCTGACCCTGAGCCCAGCACCAGGAGTCCGAGGCCACTCTTGCTTCTCCCTTGTAGTCAAACCAGGTGCATTGTCCTGCCTACCCACAGAACGGTGAGAAATGATTTCCTGTTTTAAAACAACTAAGTTTTGGGGTCATTTGTTACATGGCAAAAGCTGACTCACAGACCATAACCATGTGCTTTGTTATTTTTCTCCTTTAAACTGTATTAGGAGGGACACAGTTCCTTAAACATAAGGCATTGTTTGGGCTTACGATTATTAACTATTACACAACAGCTCCCCTTTCTGATTAAGAGTCTTAGCAAGTTTTCCTGAGGAGTCATTGTGGTCATTTGCAAAGGCTGCTTCCCATGTGTTTGTGGACTGGTTTCTTGGAAAGCAGTGCTGCCCCTCCCAGCTCTCAGGAGCAGGGTCCTAAGGATGAGAGCTCCAAGCAGAGCTTGGCAGACGTGACTTTGCATGCCCTTCTCTCCCTCACCTTCCAGGCATTGTTTTCTTTCTCTGAGGCTGGTTAAACCCCTTCTCCCATATTCGTGTCCCTTCCTCCTGCTGTTCTTATCTCACTCCCTAATTGTCTCTTTCAAGTTAACATCTCTCTCATTGTGACAGCAAGAAAGAAATAATGCCAGTATTGCTTTTCCCTTTTAAGAAGAGTAGGAATTCTGGCTGTTTTGGGGGAAACACTGTTTCGGGAGGTACTAATCCAAATGGTTCCTCTCATCTCTATCTTCTCTTGTTCCAGTCCCTTCTGGATTCTACTTCTGTCACACTCTTGCTTCATTATTTATGCATCATTTCATTCTGAAAATGCTCACAGCAACTTATGACTGGACTGATCCTTTTATAGCACTGATCTCAGCTTGCCAATCTCCTGTTCAAAAGTGGGTCCCCACCCTCTAACTGGTAAGATCCCAGTCCCTCGGCAAAGCATTTAAGGCCTTCCAGAGTTTGACCTCACTCAGCTTGACCACCAGACCTCTTCTCATTCTTCATGTTAACGTGAAGCCAACTTCTCTGAGACAAACTTCTCTCGTTGTCTGCATAAGATTCTTCCAAGTATCTCTTTACAATCATGGTCATCTTTTAAGGTTAGGCCTAAGTAACCTCTCTCCTCCATGAGCTCTCCAACCACCTGGGCCCATGATACTATTGTGCTCATCTGAGCTCTTACACCCCTCAGGATTTCAGTCACTCCTTTGCTATAGATCATGTCCCGCATGCATTCAGTTATCATGCTTGTGTCCTTCAGGTCTTCCAGACTTGATGGTGGCTCCCTGTGGAAGACTGTATGTTTTCCTGTCACCCAAAGTGCCTAGACAGTGAGCGTATAAGGTTGGTTTGCAAGAAACATCTGGCAAAGTGTTAGTTTCCAACCTTTGAGTGTAGCATTTCTCGAAGTGTGGTTCATGCATTCTTGCATCAGAGGGACTTGGGTGCTTATTAAATATTCTGTCTCCTGGGCTCCTCCTCAGACCTACCCAATTTGCTTTTCTGAAGCTAAGGCCCAGGGATCTGCATGGCATACAAGCTTTCTGGGGATTCTTAAGTTCTTAAAAGTCTGAGAACTTCTCTTTTACTATAGGTTCTCAGGTGAAAAAATTTAATCCACATATGGCCTGGTAGACTCCTTACTTTTCTGTAAAACTTAGTGATCCTGAACTTTTGAACTTCTAGAATCTAGAATGATGATTTTCAACCAGAGATGGGGGTGGTTTGTCCCAGAAGAGAAGAGTTTGAAAAGGCAGTTAAGATGATGATATGATTGAGAATTAGAGAAAATGCAATTGTTCTTATGATACAAACTACAGAAAAGTGGAGTGAGATGAAATCACCTCACTTGGCGGGCTATGCAAAGAACTACTGAACCATAAGCTTCATGATCCTAGGATCTTGTCTCCTATGTCCCTATACCCAAATTCATGTGCAGCACACAGCAGGTCCTCAACACATAGTTACAGGCTCTGAGAGATTTTTTTTTTTTAAGATTTTATTTATTTATTTGAGAGAGAGAGAGAGAGACAGACAGACAGACAGCACGGGGTGGTGTGGGGAGGGGAGCAGAGGGAAAAAGCAAAGCCTCACGGAACATTGAGCCTAATGAGAGGCTCTATCCCAGGACTCCTGAGATCATGACCCAAGCGAGGCATATGCTTAACCAACTGAGCCACCTGGGTGCCCCAACTGAGTGATTCTTAAAATTAACTGGAGTTTATAAATGAAGATTATACATACACATCCTTGATAAGTAATTTAAATACAATGGATGTACAAACTTAACTAATAACGAATCTGCTTTTAGTTTTTTAAAAGATCTATTTTAGAGAGAGAGTGAGAGAGAGCACACAAGCAGGGGAAGGGGTAGAAGGAGAGAAACTCAAGAAGACTCTGTGCCAAGTACGGAGCCCTATGCAGGGCTCGATCTTACCACCCTGAGAGCATGACTTGAGCTGAAACCAAGAGTTGGACACTCAAATGACTGTGCCACCCAGGCACCTCATAACTAAAATAATCTGTACATGGCACATTGTTTTATGTGTATAGAACTTTTAAACTATAAACCTTTAGCTCATATCAAGGGGAAAAAAGTTACATATTACAGATTAATTTTTGATGAGGATAGCTAAGTTAATTTACTTTTAAAAAAGTCTTTGAAAAATGGCTTCATTGAGATACAATTCACATACCATAAAATTTACCCTTTTAAAGTGGTCTTAGTATTTCACAGGGTTGTACAACAATAACCATTATTTATTTTTAGAACATTTTCATCATCCCAAAAGAAACTCCATTCCTAATAGCAGTCACGCCTCATTCTTCCCTACACCACACCCCTCCCATCCCCTGGCGACCACCGATCTACTTCCTGCCTCTATGTATTTGCCTGTTCCAGGCACTTCACATAAATGGACTCACACAATATGTGGTCTTTTGTGACTTGTTTCTTTCACTTAGCATGATGTTTTCCAGGTTCATCCATGTTGTAGGGTGCATCAGTATCCCACTGTTTTTTTTTCATGGCCAAATAATATTTCATTGTATGGATATACCACATTTTGTTTATCCATTTGACAGCTGTTGCACATTTGGGTTACTTCCACTCTTTGGTTATTATGAATAATGCTGCTATGAACACTCACATACAAATTTCTGTGCGTAGAGATTTTTCACTGTGGATCTAGGTTTTTATTTCCCTTGAGTGTACTCAGGAGCTGAATTCCTAGGCCATATGTTTATGTTTAAAGAAATACCTTTTACTTCTGTGATTTTGATTGCTACTACTGCTGCTATTACTAGATGCTAATAATTACTGAGTATTTACTCTGTCCAGAGCCCCATACTAATTTCTTCATATACGTGGCCTCATTTAACCTTCTCCAGACTCCCATTTTACAGAAGGGAACAACAAAGCTTAGAGAGGTTAGGTGACTTACTCAAAGGCTCATAGATTTGAATTAGTGTGACTCCAGGCCCTGATCTTCTTAACCACTATTCTACCTGCCCTTGGAGTATCATATTTCCACAAATAAAAATATTTATTTTTGGGTGACTCTAAATTAGAAAAACAGTGAAATTATTCTAAGTTCATGGATAATAGTAAAAGAGTTACCTCTAGAGAATGGTGGTTGTCTGTGAATGCAGAGTTATAACTATGTTCTTAGGCAAGAGGCAGCCTACCCATATTCTGGGTCTTCTATGGCATTATTCATGCACAGAGCTCAAATTCCAGGAACATGTGGTCATCAGGTGTTTTCCATAGCTTTTCCCTCAGGATTCGACAGTGATCAGTGGGCAACGTTTCTCTTCCACTCATGTGTTTGACATGCAGACGGCTGTCTCTCATTCCATAGGGACACCACTTCTCTTTTCCCTGATTTAACTCTTCAGGGCATTTGGCATGTCTTGGTTCCCTGAGTTAATGTACTCACAATAAATACACAGTTTTCCCATTTGATAGTTTAACCCAACAAGTATGCAGTGAATCAGGTGCTGGGCTCAGGAGAAGTGGGAAGTAGGGTGTTACGAACACCTAACAAAGACACTTGTCCTTACGGTCCTGACAATCCAGTGGGGTAGCCTAAAAAGGCACAAGTAAAGGTGTTCAACAACAAACTCAGTCTATTAATAAGGAGTTGCAAACTAGGGTTCATGGTTTGCAGCTGTTTTTGTAAATAAAGTTTTATTGGAACACAGCCATGCCCATTCATTTACGTATTATCTATGGTGCTGTTGTTCTACAAGAGCACAGCTGCGTGGTTGTCACAGAGTCAGTATGGACCCTAAAATATTCACTAGCCGGCTCTTGACAGAAAAGTCTGCTGAATTTATCCTGGAATAGATAAAGTACTAAAGCAAGTGAAAAGGATGGTAGTGGGCTAAGAGCTCAAAAGAGGAAAAATTTAACGTTGTGTTCATGTGCCTATGTGCAGGGTGACTTTTTAGAGGAAGTGAGGCTTAATTTGGGCATTAGAAAAGGGCAGTGAGATGGGAGAAATGGAGAACTCTAAGGGTATGTTGCAATATCTGTATAAGTAGAAATAAATAAGTTATTTAAAGTGTTATTATTGATTTTAAGATAGATTATTTAATAGAAACCATGCGTCCCACAGTAACGATGATTATATTTCCCGTTGTTTTTACTCTCTTGCTTGCAACAGTCTTGTGAGGGAGGCATGGCGGTAAATCACCCTAGTTTGGCAGCTGAGGGTCAAGAGGATGGTTGAAGGTCTTACTGGAGATTGCAGAGCTGCTGGTTCTCCCCGAAACTCTACCAAGGTTCTGGCTTTTATGGAGAACCCACATGAGAACTCTGCAGTTTGTATCTCCATGCAGCAGAGGAAACAATAAGAATTTTGAAATGAAATTCTTGTATTAACTTTTGCATCAATGTTCCCATTTCCTGAGTTCCCATGTCCTTAAATAATACTAGGCTGTGAAAGGCTGAGTCATGAGCTGACTGTTAGTTTCCACGTAAGGTTGTGTTTAAGTCTGCCAAGTAAAGTACAACCTGAAGATAGGGACGTGCTCATCATTCACCCCTTGAGAGTACGAGCATCTTCGGTCTTTGAAGGGCCAGTTCATCTCAAACCAAAACCAATGTAGCTGATACTCCTTAGAATATTTGGAAGACAGCCAATACCTACTGAAGGCTTGCCATGGACCAAGCTCTCTCATTAACCCTTCATGTGCTTAATCCTCACAAAGACCCCAAGAGGAATGTTCTATTATTCCCTACGATACACATAAGGCAAATGAGTCATGAGGGTTAAGTTAACATGCCTGAGATCAGACAGCTAATAAATGTCAGAGCTGGGATGTGACCCCAGGTGGTCGGGCTTCAGAACTTGCATTCTTATTCACTGCACTGTTACATTCTGCCACTCCCTGACAGGCATGGGAGATGTAATTTCGAATCCTATTCAAGAAGATGAACCAAAAAAACACTATGCATAAACCGCAGGGAAGATGACCAACCCCTTCAATGGGGCAAGGGTCAGATTCAGAAGGCTGCGAGCACAGACCTCGAAAATTCCTAACAGGTTCTCTCTCCCATGGGTCTGTCAGAGGGAGGACAGGGAATGCAGGAGGAATACACAGTCCATGCTGGAGGCAAGACGTAATAGCACCTGACAGGAAAAATGGAGGTAGATTCTTATTTGGGGACAAAGATGAGAAAAGCCCAAGTACAGAAGGTTTTCAAAAGGTCACTGAGAAGAACCGCATGGCTCTGCTGGGGCTCCTGGATTCTTAACATACCACACATGTCCTACTCGAGTCAGCTACCTGCAACCCCAGGCACACTCCGCCTGGTGCCTCATCTTGCATCCTTGCCTCGCTTTCCCTTCTTTTTGGAGTTGTTCTGGAGGAATAAGTCACTGACAGAAGAAAATGGCCGACCTGGGTCCATGGAAAATGCAACCAGACATAGTGAGAAGGAGGAATATACCCACCTCTCTCAGAGTGCCCTGGGTCCGTCCCATTAATTTCAAGTCACTGGGCCAGACTCAGGGAGTGGCAGTCTACTATGTCTTTCCTCCTCAGCCCTCAGGACCAAAGCAGCCCAGCTCTGGCACACGGGTATGCATTTCATCAGATCTCCCAGACAAGTCTTGTGAACCGGCTCCTCTAGAGAGTAAGGTTTGAGAATAAAAAGAACTACCTCAGATATCAAAGAAAACGTGAAAGCCATTTAAGAGAACCAGACAATTTCCAACAATAACATGGATAGTAGAGTCGAAGGTAATTCTATTTTGTACCAGATCAGGGGATAATACAGAAGAGTACAGGACAATTCAGAATGCCTGGAATACATTAGGGCTATGGACCTAGTAATAGGCTTATGTAATTCGATGAGCAGAAATATACGTTATAAAACGAGGAAGATAAACTAAGAAACAAGAACATCCCCGAAGGGCTTGGGATGGGCTTTTGAATGACGCAGTAGATATTCCTTCAAATTAAAGGGAATACAGAGGGTTGTATTGAACCTAAGTAAATTATTCTCACTCCTGTGTAGCAAAGATCAAGGCTTTATCTCAACACTGTTCTCAGTTTGAGCCACCTATTATAAAATAAAAATGGACACGCGAACATGGTCGCGAGCCCTCGCTAGAAGTGAGCACAACGTGGGGATTAATGGAGCTTCCGATGTCATGAGCAGCTTAGACCGTGGCCCTCCATAAGGAAAAGATTCAGGGCTGGCTGATGGAGACAGAGAAGAAGGTAACTGGGAAGAGTGACAATGAGCATTTTCAGAGTGATGGCAAATATAAAGAACTTGCGCATGGCAACGAGTTGGATAATGTGTTTTGTCGCTTTAAAGGCGTTATAGCAGGACGAAGCCACCAAGACCCTAGCAAAGGGGGTTAAACCAAGAAGGGAGAGATCCAGCATTGGGCAAGAGCCCTGGGGAGAGTCCAATGGGAGGGATGGTGGGAGGTAGCCTGCCTCTAACTTCCTTTTTAGGGTTAATCTCCTATGTGCTCCCTCCGATTTGGGGGAAACCGAAGGAGGATATTTTCTCTTTCAAACAGTTGAAAAAGCTATTTTCGGCTGTTTTTACGAAAAGAGGCATAAGAGCATTCCTCTCTCAAACCACAAGAAACCTTCATGAATATGGCCAGAAATTGAAAGTAAATTTGTTATTATGCTGCTTAAGCGATTCAGGCCTTTTCAGAGTCACCGGAGGGCCCTTCAGATGGCGCAACTCTGGCCATGATAAAAATCCCCTTAGAATGAAGTACATCCAAATGTTGCCCCCCTTTCCATAATTGACAAAGCAATGCGATACGTTGCACCTTCGTCGTAGTCTCAGCATTTAAAATATATCCCTGAATTAGATCAGTCCGATAAATTAGCTCCAAACTCCAGCCACAGTGGCTTGCCCATTGGAGGGATTTTGAGGAGCTGTTCTATTGTCTACCTTACCAAGACTCTATCCACTATGAGGGCTGGGAGCTGTTTTAAGAGTACTATTGTGTTGTTGCTCCTATTGCTAAACCAGGGAAAAGAAAAACTGGTTTTGTAAGTGCGCTGGCCTGGTGACTTACCTGATAAACAACAGTGAGTAATAAGATTGGAAATTCTCTTAAAAAATTTTGCACGTTATTTAGTTACAGTTTCCATATGGCAAGACGGCAAGGGGAGAAAACCTTCCATTCCTCGCCCCCCGCCCCAACCACATATTTAATCCATGCGCTTATGTCAAACTTAATTACAGGACTTTTGGCATAAAATAACAGCCCACATCCTCGGAGAGAAGAACTTAAGCAGTTAATATGTGCGATTGAGTGAAATTGCTTTGCTGAATGTTTATGAGTAACCCAAGACCAGTGAAATGTGCTGATATTTTAACCATTTCAGTGCTGAACTTGGGCCAAGACGCTGCGAAATAAGAAAAGAAAATATTAATTTCCTCTGATCTGCTGTGTATCATATTTCCTGAAACTGAGAGCTTTGGGTAGGACGATTTTATGGCACTTTCACAAATAGATTTGTGGAGGAATAACAATAAAGCTGGGACAATTACGGAACTTGTCACCATCTCAGAGAACCATAGAGATTCAGCCAAACAGAGCACCAAGTTTAAACCTGAGTCCATTTCTGCAGAAAATCCTCTGGAAAAGCAGAGCTCCCTATGAGGGGCAATCATTTCTGCCTTTGGGTTTTTCATTCTCAGACATTTCCTTTTTCCATTCATCTCCAATTTAATGTGGATGGTTTTTAAATGCAGGGATTTCTGAGCCTAAGATGACTTTATGCTTCCCATTGCCATCTTTGAGAACATAAACTCCTACCTCTGTTTAAACCTTCCTTTGTCTAAATCATTCACAGTAAGACTTGCCTCTTTGAGACTAGAGGAACCCCTTGAAATATCAAATTCTCTGTTTAGTTTTCTTCTTTATCCACATCCTTTCTTAAACCAGTAAGTTTCAGAGCCTACTTTTGACTTCACACTTCCCTTCATTACATTTGTTTCAGAAAACAGCCCTATTATCACCTACCCCATAACTCCCAGCCTTGTAACATTATTTTTTCTGAAGTTTCTCTAGGCTTAAATGTTCCACTGAGCCCAAATTTGTTTCTTGCCCTTCTCTACAAACACAGTTCCCCGCCCAGACTTTAGGGGGCACATATACTGTTTGTTCCATGGACGACACACTCCTTGTGACTGCATCACCTCTATTGAGAAAACATTCTGTGAACTGTTTCAGGGGCTCAGATTGTTTTACGGGTTTTGGTATAGCTGCCCATCCTGGCTCCCATCCTCCCATGAGTGCCTTCTCCTCTCCCTTTTGTGACCCTTTGGAGCATTTATGCCTTTTCATTTCACTGACTTGCTATTTCCAAATGCTTCTGAAAAGCATTTTCTCCCTCATCTGCTTCTCCAAACTACATTAGGGTCATAGTTTATCATTATTTTCAGAGCTATTGTTTAGTTCAGCATGTTAGAATCCTAGCCTCGAGAAAGGCACAATCATGTTATAGTGTTGAGATTAAAGAATATTTGTGAAAATATCTGGCCCAGTGCCTGGTCCACAGAACACATCCTCTAAAAGTTAATTCATTTGTTCATGGATTCCTTCCTTCCTTCAACATACATTGAGCACTTACTACATAAATCTACTTTGAGTAGTGCTAGGTGTTGGGGATTCAGATATGAGAGACCCTACGTTGGCTGAAATAGTTACAGAGAGAGGAATGCCATGCTCTGAGCACTTTCGACATTTCAAATGCTGTACCGGTAGCTTTACAAACAATTAACTAATAACCTAGAAGTGAGCTATTATTACCTCCTTGTCTTATTTGTGATGCAGTTTATAAATCTGTAGGTTTGAAAGACATACTTGCAAAACTCTTCTGATCCTTTTTTGTTTTTTTAAGATTTATCTTACTTATCTTAGAGAGAGAGAGAGAGCACATGTGAGCTGAGGGGAGGGGCTAAAGGAGAGGGAGACAAGCAGACTCTCCACTGAGTGGGGGGAGCCCGAGGATAGGGGGGCCTCAATCCCAGGAGCCTGAGATCATGGCCTGAGCCAAAATCAAGAGTCGATGCTCAACCGACTGAGCACCCAGGCGCCCCGAAGCTCTTCTAATCTTGAAGTGACATATTTCAGTAAAATATGAAGGTTAGGCTCAATATTGTGGTGACTCATGGGCTCTTGATACAAGTGGACTTCCTTGCCTACGTCCTATTCATCATTCAGGTTCTAGATTAAAGTTGCCTTATTGGGGGGCTTTCCCTGATTCACACTCATATGTAGGCTGGGTCCCCTTGTACTTTCTCTTATACTCTGTATTTTTCCTTTGTTGTTCTTACTACAATCTATAGTTAGCATTTATTATGGGATTATCCCTTTCATGTCTGTCTCCCTTGAGATACCATAAGCTCCATGATGGCAGGGATCACGCCCATTTTGGTCAACACCCTACACCCAATCTCTAGCTCAAGGCCTGGCACACAGTAGGTGCCCAATAACACGAGTTAAATGATTATTATATGTTGTAATGTCGATTGCAAAAGTGCAGGTTGTCCATACATACTTTATTTTTTTCTTTGGAATCAGCTGTGTAGCTTTCTGAAGCATCTAGCTACTTCTACATAGCTTATTATTGAACGATTTGGGAGTTTCCACTGGCTGGTGGTGAAAAAAGGGACAGAAGCAGTGGGCTGCCTTCACCCCCAGGATAACTTCTCTGATGGGAATGGGAGAAGAAAGACTGAGCTAAAAAAGGTCAAGTATCAGACAAGTCTGGGAGGTAGGAGCAGTGGACATGGGAAGAGAGTGACCTCGGTGTCTTCCTGTCCTTACTTCCTGTCTCCCCAGGAAGTGTCAGTCAGAGATTTTCAGGAAAGAGCGTTGTCATGGTAATCTGAATGGCTCTTCCTTTCTGGGCTGTACAGGGACAAGTGCCCTCATGTGCCCCAGCTGTCCCCATGTGCAGTGGCAGTTCTTTTGAGGTTTCAGATGCAACATGGAAAATCCAGAGCAGACAATGTTTGTAAGGACAGAACCAACCTCAGCATGTGGCAAGGATTCAAGCCCAGAATGCAAGGAGGCTGTTCTTGAACTAATTAAAATTTAATCTGCTAAAGCCATTTTCTTGATAATTTGGGAACCCTCTCTTGACTTTTGCAAGTTCCAAAGAGGCTCAAAAATAGAGGATGCTATATTTTTGCACTTTTTCTCTCTGTGTATTAGATTTCATACCAAAAAAAAGCACTTTTTAAAAAGGACTGTAGATAGAGTAACGGTATGATTTATCATCCAAACTGGGACACTTGGGAGAGTGAAAAGAAGCACTATTAATAATTACATGGGGACAATAGACGTAAACTGGGCTGTCCTGGGCAAAGGAGGATGTGCAGGCAAGAAAACTAGGGTCGGGGCCAGACATAACCACCAGGCTGTATGAGCCCATGCCTCTGACGGTGCTTGGTATACAGCAGGTGCTCAATCTTACTAAATCAACCAGAAAAATCCAAGGTTGTCCTGGGTGTGCTTTCTTAACAGAAACAGATACAGGTCCACTAAAATGAGGAAAGTGCAGCAGACCCAGCAGTGGGACGGCAAGGTGAAGGATCCATGTTCCCCAAAAGTGGGCAGGGACACAATGCAGAAATATATGTGTATTCTGTGTTTACTCATTCCGAACTGTTAGCAGTTAATTGCCATCTGTTGACACACCCGGGGGGGGGGGGGGGGGGGGAATGTGAAGCAGCTCTGGATATTTGCATATGCATTCTCTGCCTGCATATTTTGCTAACACTCATGTGTGGGTCTCCAATTCCTAAAATCCACACAATTCTGCCCTAATTTCATAATGTACATGTACTGGGTGCCACACTTTGGGGTCTGATCTGCAAAAAATGGCCTCCTCAGGATTCCCTTGTGGTCAGCCAGAGATGCTGGCTGCAGCCTGGGGCCTGCCCAGACTAGCTAGACTGCTCTCATTCCCACCCCTCCTCCTCTCGCCTGCCCGGTCTTTCAGGAAGAGTGAAATGGTCCATTGACCTCTGAGGAGCAAAAGGGCATGTTCAGCTTTTCTAGAGGTTATGGACACTCTGAGTGACACCAGAGCCCAAACCTCCAATGGCAAGGCCAGCGGGGCTGGAGAACGGGAGCGGGGCTGGAGAACAGGGGCGAGGCCTGGACGTGTCTCCTTGTCCACTGCTAACCTTGCCCTGGAGCTGACCAGAGCTGATGCCCTCCTTCCTCCGGGTCTGCTGAGTGCTTCATCTTCTTCCCATGTCTTGGGAGAGATCTGTCTCCTCTGACAAACTCAAGATTCCAGGCGGAACTTTCCCATGCCACCATCCCTCAAAATAGCCAGAGTCGAGCTGTATTTATAGCCGTGTGAGACTCTAATGGGCCAATTTGTTTGAATTTCCACTGCTTTTGTGTTGAACGTACCCCTCACCCGTGGGCAGTCTCTTCAGGCCTTTATGATGGGGTGTGTTAGGGTAGAGGGGGCCATGTTCAAGATGGTAGCTGTATGGAGCGTGGGGGCTGTTTTGCATATTTACTGTTCTTTAAAGCCGGTTTTTTGAGAGAGAGAAAGAGACAGAGAAAGAGGTTTCTGTAAGTAGCCCGGACAATGAGAACAAGACCGGCTGTATGCCAAGCACGGGATCCCGGCCAAAACACATATCATTAGCTTGGACCAGCTATAAGCAAGGAAATGAGAAACATATGTTGGAGAGCAAGGTTAGGAGTGAGAGACTATGGGTCAGTGACAGTCACCCTAAAACTTTTCCCTTGTTCTTCAGCTGTGGCCTGGCGGTGTCAAATGTCATTTCAACTGCCTTGATTTCTCATGGTGGGGCTGCCTGTGTGTTTTTTGGGTGGTTTTTTTTTTTCTTCCTCCCCCTGCTGTTTCCTGATGGGAGCTTTTTGGGGAGGGGAATAAAGGGGCAGGGAAAGGTTTGTGTGATAGTTTTTCTCAGTTCTGGGAAAATCACAACCTTGTTTCCCGTGATGCTCTCGGAAATTCCTCACTTTCTCTGAAATAACGGTGTCTCTCCGTTTGGGATTTGGACTTGTTCGTGAGGGAAGAAAGAGGGGGAAGGCTTTGAAAGCATTTCTTGCTGTTTCTTTTCTTAAATATAATTAGACACGCCTCATTACCTCACACTGAAGGACTTTTGTACTTTTTCCGAGCTGTGTTTCCTGAGATCTTCGATGGGCCACGGCCTGTCATATCCACTCACATTTTATCATATTAGCAGCTATTTTTCCCGACACCTTTGTCCTCTCCTCCCGCTTTCCCTGAGGTATCCAGAGCTGGTTTTCTGGTCTGGAGCCATACCCAGGGAGCCGGCTGGACATGAGCGCTTGCTGAAGGGCCTGCACTCGTTCAGCCTGCCCAGCTTCCCCCTCCTCGCCACATTTGTCCTTCAAGTTCCCCCGGACGGTTTGCTAACAAGGCTGTGCTCTCTGCCATTCTGGGGTCGAGACCCCTGTTCTCTATAAAACCCAGATGAAGAACCGTATCACATGAAACTCAGAGGTGGCCCCTGGAGGATCGACTGTGGCTACTGTTCTGAGGCTGAGGACCGTTCCAGATGGCCGCCCAGAAAACTCACCAGGCTACGACACCCGGCTCTGGCCAAAGTCACAGACTGGCCACCAGGTATCCCCAGCCATTGCTGGAGTCAAAAAATGTCAAAAAATGTCTTGACAGGGAGAGTGTGGGATCTGTTGCAGCTGGCGTGGAGAGAGCTGAAGGAAAGTGGTCCCCAGTGGTCCTCCCCAACCTTTGTTCTTTTAAGATTTGGGGAACGGTGTTGGGGTGGAAACCATTTCAAATAATTAAAACATTTGGTCTCTGTTTATCCTTTGCTTCCTTCTTCAGGCCTTGTTCTGAAAATAAACTTTGCTCTTAGTTTCCAGGCTCCTAAAATTCCCCAGCGTGTGAGTGTCCTGACAGCCTTGGGCAGGGTTAATGATTGGCTTGAGGTTAGTGCGACCTGCTTCCCCCAGGTGAGCTATCTACACAGTTTAGTCTTCATTTTTTTTTTTTTTTTACACTGCAGTTTCGGAGAGCAGGTCTCGCTTCCCTGCATGGAGATTTCTCTGGTCCCAGAAGGAAACCTCACTCGTTGAGTCTTTCTCAGTGCTCAGTGGATCAGGAGGGCTGTGTGTGTGTGTGTGCGCGTGTGTATCCACTTAATAAAAAAACGAGAGAAATTAGGGCAGCCAAACCACAACATGCAGGCGATGGGTATTTAAGTCTTACACTGACAGTGAGGCAGGATCCTGGTTCGGGGCCTGAACATCTTCCAATTTCAAGGAGTCTATTTCTCAACACTCTCTTGGTTCTCTCTCTTTCATAGTAGAAGGCAGCTGGAATTAGGTTGGAGTCCATGTGTTTTCTTTCTGTGTCCTCATTGTTTGGCTGCCTCTCAAATCTCAATGCGGCCAAAATATGCCTCGAATGCACCGCTTCCCGCCATCTCCTCTGCCATCCTCCTGTGCAGCCACATCGACTCTAGCCTGGGGCCCAAGACACCTTCCAAGCAGGCCCTTCGTGTCCTGTCTCTCCCTCTTTCGGTCCACTCATCAATGAGAGGCCAGAGAGGTGGTTTAAAAACCCAAATTAGAGGACTCGCACGTCTCTGCGGGATACCCTGCTGACCCCGGCCTCCTTCTCTGACTTGTTATTGAGCTATCCCTCGGTTCTTCCCGCTGCAGAAGCTCTAGCCTCATCTTCCACCCCCATACAGTGGGGATTACAACAACGCCTACAGGTAGGACTGGGAGTAGGAGACCCTTTTGCACACTTAAAGCACCTAGACCAGGGTCTGACTGCCATAGGTGCAGTAAATGGAAGGGCTATTTATGGTTTGCTTCCTTGAATTTGCCAAGGACTTCCCTTCACAGAAGCCTCTGCCACTCACCTTTTTCTGTGTGGCTGGTTCTTTCTTATCCCTTCAAATGTGAGTTTAAATGTGAACTCCTTAGAGATCTTTTCTGACCAGTCTGTTCAAATAGGGTCCTGTTTCTTCTATCCCATTATTTTGTCCTGTAACATTCTATTTGTTTCCTTCCTACCACTTTTTCTAACCGGCAATGACATGTTATTTGTTTACCTGAGGGCAAGGTTATGACTGCCTATCCTTATCTAGCATGAACAACATTTGTGGAATGAATGCGTAAATGAACGAATCAAGCTCCTCTCCTTTCTTCTAATACCAGAACCACTCCCAACTCACCACATCTCCTAGGCCACCCTCTCCCCTCCAAATTCTGTATTTATTTATTTATGTATCCTCTCACCCTCTTGCCACTCTTGACCCTGGTCTCTTGGCATTGAAGTTCTCTGAATCATCCAGGGGCTGCCCAATCCTTGCTCCCCTGCTCAACTCTTTTCTCTTACTTGTAAGGCAGGTTCTCCTGTGAAAGGCTCATGCTTTCATTTATATGTAAATGATAAATAATCAAATATATAATGCCCAGAGTGAGTGTTATGACTAAAAACTCCTTATCTGCCAAGTGAGAAGGGTTTGGGATGAACTAACTCACCATCTACCACTAAGAGATCAATGTCTGTGCAATTACTGCACAAATATCCAAGATCAGGTATATTACAGCCCTACCTGAAAGCCTAGAATGATGGTGGAAACTAGGCGGAGGTGAAATTATAGTTCCCATTTTTGATCCTTATCACCACTCACTATGTGTCTACACTGTATTATATGGAAGCTGTGGAACATGAGCTAAGAAAAGGTAACCTGACCTGTCCTCATGAATCTCTCTCTCTCTCTTTCTCTCTCACTCTCTCTCATAACCAAGAACACCAAGATGGAAAAGGCCCTCGACTGAATTTTTTATTATTTATTGATTGATAGCCTGTCCTTTTTTCCACCCCTCCCCCCCTTAAGCTTCTGTGCACTTTGCTAATTACTTCTCCGGAAATCATTTTACTTTACCATTCACCAGAATGCTGCCACCTTTGGGAAAGAATGTGGCAGTGTGATGGACTGTAGGACTGATAAGGGCTAAGTTTCAAGAAAGGTCTTCTCATTGAAGTGCCGGTCCAGCTGCATCCTGGAAGCTAATATAATATGAAGACAATGATGTAATCATGAGAAATAGCCCAGGGCTTGCATCAGAGCCTTTCTTGTCAACCAACAGAAGAAGCATAAGGATAACTGCCTTCATCATTTCACTCTTGGCCCCACCTGGATCTGTACCATCACTGTGACTCAGTCATAAAGGCAAGTCTAACAGCACATTTGAGGCACTCTGGTCCATTAATATGATCTGAAGGTGGAAATCTGCATATCCCCCAGACTACACTATTCAGTGATTTGAGTTATTAGGAAAAGACTGAGTAGCTATTAACTGCTTTAAGAAGAAGAAAGTAAAGATCTCTTCTGTTATATGCAAAAGACTTTATTGGTTTATATATGTTTGGGTGAGTAGTAGATAAATGGGTTTGACTGAAATTAGTTTTCTAGAATTTACAGGTCTCCTTACTTTAAAGATGGGAAAAGTAGACTCACAGATGTACTCTGCCCCCAAATACGCAGAACCTTGGAGGAGAGCCAATATTGCTCTATTACCTTCCAGAGTCTCTGTGCTTCCACATATCTCAGACTAAACCAAACAAATTTTTTGGTATTAGTCTTGAATCAAAGAGGCTGCCAAGTTCTATTTAACTCAACAAATGAAGTAAATGTTGATTGAGTGTCTATTACGTATAAAGAACATGAAAGGCAACAGACTTGTTCTCAAGGAATTTATAACTTAGTGAAGGAGACAGACATATAAACTAAATTTAATACAAAGCACTAGTAAATAAAGCATTGAGAAAGGACTATTGACAATGAGTTGTGGAGGCATCTTAGCATAGGAGCTGCTTCAGGCAGGGGCTGTGTATGACAGCCCCAAATGAGAAAGAGAAAGACCCATCAGTAGAATCAGACCATTCTCTGTAGGTAACAAAATCCCTTCTAACTGGTAAAGATTTCTTCCTTGTTCTAAGCTGAAATCTGCCTCTCTATAGTTTCTACCATGTGCAGCTAGCTTTATTATCTGAGGTAATATATATTATTTTAATCCCTCTCATACATATCAGCTTTCAAAATTCTAAATCTGATTGATTTTTCTCTCCCTTTCCCAGTGCTCCTTCCCCCAAAGATTCCTTTGCCTTTTCCTATTTCAGATTAGACGTACCAGTTTATTAAACTCTTTCACCTCTGTCACGATTCTCAAATCCTTCACTATCTGGATGCTCTTCTTTTGACATATTCCACTTTATTCATGTCCATTCTTAAACATGGTATTGAGAACTGGACACAATTTTAAGACATGTGTTGACCAAAGGTTGAATTTCTTCCCTTGTTACCCACCCATCCATCCTCCCATCTATCCAAATGATACTTAAATAAACTTCTGTGATATGGGGCACTGTTCTAGTTATTACGGGGAATAAAAAGATGAAAAACTTCAATGAAAGTCAAGTCTAATGAGACAAGGATTAGAGGGAACCATTCTCATACCAACACGACCTAAGATTTCATTGGTACTTCTGGCACCCATGGGACATACAGTACTTAGTGAGCTTGTGGACCCCAAGATTTGCAACATAGTTTCACAAAACTTAGGCTTAAACAGATTGCCCTTGTTTGTTCCACTGGCATTTGATTTTTGGAATGATATTTCAAATCTCTACATTGATTCTATCTTTCAAATATCAGCCCATCAGTTCAATTCATGGAGATCTTTTGGAAATCTAGACCCTGTTCTCCAATATCAAACCCTTTTTTGTAGTTCTGGGCCACCTGCAAACACAAGCAGCTTAGTACGGAACCTTGGAGTGTATCAAGCCAGCTCTGAATCCATCTAGCTCTAAAACTATCAAGTCCTCATTTCTTTATCCTGGCCATCAAAGAGATCACTTTTGGCCAAGTGTGATACCGAAGTCAGGATACAGGTGCCCAAAGAATTTTACCACTTCACCAGGATAAATACTGAGTAAATAAACACTTTAATAAATAGTATAACTTAAGTACCAGGCCTTACCCAACACCGTGTTTACAGAGGGATCAGTCTGCTAATGTGGAAACTGGCAGCTCCAAAAGGTTTGGGGAGGAGGATCTCCCTGCTCAACTTGGAGATACTAAATCAGAGGATTAAGTCTCCAAACTGTCTGTGGAGCTGGGGAGAATAACAGTGCTCTTTATAAGCATCTTGGATTTCTACTTTTCCAGTGAAATCCACTGGGTCCTATCAGTCTGTGGTTTGTCTGCTCAGGTTTTAGCGAACTCAAGATGGGGCTGTGTCGTGATTGGTCAGAACATTCTGCTCTTCAGAAGGGGAAGCCCACTGACCCCTGACCACAGCTGGTCAGACAGAGAGTGTCAGAGGCGGACCAATTACCTAAGAGGACTGAGAAAAAAATCAAACAGAGGCCAGGCACAATGAGGGGAAAAAACACACAGCAGGCCCAGCTTTAGTTCCACTGCTTGAATTACCACTATGTCAATAGAAGGTGATAAATCAAGGGAGATATTTACTGATTAAAATTACAGACTCCTACGGGAAACTGTATAAACAGATTGAAGAACAAAGCCTTCAGGGACTGAGCCCAGCTGAATCCATCCAGGCTTTGGCCAGTCATTTCTATTTCTAGCCAACTCTTGGACCCAGGTCATCGAGAGAGCAAGTTTCTCTACGAAATCAGACTTGCTCTGCACAGATCCAAATATTTGTAGGGAAAATTTAAAGGCATGTTGGGAAGAGATTCAGGACTTAGATCCATTCACAAAGGATCCTCTTATTTCATTCTTATTTCTTCTTCTTCTCTGCTTTTGCTCTCAAGTCTGGTCTAGACTCACTAGAAAGATCCAGAACACCTGGTCTGAGTGCCCTGCCTGCCAGCGGAGGTCCTGAGGTCACAGATACCGAAGAGAGGACACAGGAGACATGAGTGAGCATGAAGCTCATCTCCACAGGGAGGTTAGGGGCTGGTAACTGTTGCCAGGAAGCTCTCTATGCCAACCCACCTTGCCTACCCTTTCTGGTGTGCCACGCTGGTGTTCCCCAGGGGGAAACCAAAGCTTTGCTCTGTCATCCTGGTCTCTCCAGGTGTACGGCATGGTCCAGGTCCCTGTGCTTCTTGATCTGGTGACCTTCTCGAGTAAGAGAAATATCTCTGGGGATGCCTGGAACAATTTGTATAAGGAGGGCTTTGCAGCAAGGTTACAGTTTAGTTTCCAGAGCCCTGTGAGTTTCTTTTTGCCAGCTCTGCCTTTGGGAGTGGGACCATCTCCCCAAACCACTCTCCTCGGTAAATGGCAGCAGAAGTCTGTGGATGATGGATGGGGGGGCACCTGTGTGAACGCTCTTTGACAACACCGCTGGCTCCGTTATCTACGAACGGTCTTGCCGTGAAACTTTGCCCTTCGAATCCAATTTCCATTTCTTTCCTTTTGTGCCCTTGGCTGTGAATATGCAGTCATCACTCAAAGGGAATTGGGCAAAATATGTTCTGGGATAAAAAGACTGATGATCGAGAGGAGGGACATGATCATCCCTGCAATGTCAATAAATGATGGAAGCCTGTTGGGGGTATAATTTCCATTCAGGCCAGAGTGTGTTGTTGGTTGTTTGGGGGTTTTGTCAAGGTGCCCCACTGAGGGGCAACTGTGGGCTAAAATCAGCTGACATTCTACCTGCCAACCTGCTGAGCCATGTGTCCTTGGGTTGGAGGGGGTGTCCACCTGGAGGGAGATGGAGTTTTTTCTTCATACACAGGAGAAGTTGGTCACTCAAGCATGCAGCCCATGGAGTTTTGTCTATCAAGTGGGACGCTCTTTTCTAATGGTCCCTACAGAGGGAGTAGCTTTTTCTAAATGGCGCAAAGGTCCAGAACAGTCTAGACGAGGCCCTGATTCTTCTGGCCTTTTCCTTGGAGCTGGGAGGAAAAAAGGTGGAGAAGATCCCATCAGAGCATTTAGAAGTTCATGCTTTGCCGTTTAAAAGGCAGCAGTGGATAATAAAATGCCTGTATAATTATCCTGGCTCCCTCTCCCGTTCTTTCGCAACTGGGTTACTGTAAAGTGAGGTGAGTGTTCCTTTGTTTTTTCCTCCCTGAAGGGATTTGTCAAGTATTCCCTGCCTGAGTGAACTCTTGTCCGGGGGTGTCACTGAGCCCATCTCTTTCCATCAGCCTCCAGAGACAGTTGATGTTACAGTTCAGACGTCACACACAGTCTTAAGTTCTGGAAGACTCTGAGACGTCCTTCTTATTTTTTTTTTCCTTAAAGGAAGTCATGTTTATAGCTGCTGCGCTTGACTACGCTGCCCCTGTGAGCCTCCTCTGAATGGTTTCCAGCATGCGTGCTTATCTCCAAATGGAAGTACATTTTGGAAACGGAGAGAAATTAACTCGGATTTCCTAAGCTGGAGGAGGTGAAGTCGGCTGTCGCAAACCGTGGGGGCGCTCTGATCTTGTTCTTCTGCTCTGCTTGCCGAAAAATCTCTCTTTGCCCTAGAATATCATGGCCTGGAGGCCTTTAAATTAAAAACAGTTGTGAAACTGGCAGCAATTTAGAACTTATGCCAGTGCATGAATCCGTAAAGAGCAGGGCCTCAGGGATGCAGGTCATGTGTCTATAAAGAGGCCTGTTTTGTATCCTTGGTTTTTCACTAAGGCAAGCCTTTGGCCTATTGCTTCTTTTCTCTTGCAGGGGAAGGTTGGCTCTTTCGGGTTGTTTTCTACCCTTCTTTCTGACTTATCCTCCCACCGGATCCCACGTCCTAGGGCTTGAGGGCTTGCCGTGGGCACAGAGGGGCCACAATGGACTGGGTGCTTCTTGGCATCCCCCAGGTCAGCAAAGGAAGTGGCCAGACAGTGGCTGACACCTCCTGTTTCAGAGTGACAAGAACACCGAGGGGAGCTGGTTGGGGGGGACCAAGAGACAACACCACAAGGGACAGAGGAGACAATGCAGCTACATAGGAAGCCTTCACAGACAACGCAAATCTGAGCCTGGAAAACCGAAGGCAGGTTTTGTAAAAGATACTTTTGTCAATTTCAAGAGAAGGTAGAGGAAATGCCAGACAATAAAAGAGCAAGCTGGGGATGGGCCAGTAAAATTCCTCCTTGGTGTTTATGGCCTGGTTACTTCCAAGCCAGGAGGCGATGTGACTCAAGCAGGGATTCATCTTAAATGGGCTTGGTCAGAGGGAGGGGCTGGGGGTGAGCCCGGAGGCTGCTGGAGAGCAAAACCTGGAGTCTGTTCCTGACAAAAGTCTTCCTACAGGCACCTTCTCTAGCATTCTGGCCACTCCGGGGGGGGACTTCTTGTTCCAGAGTATCCTAGAATATCCCAAAAGTCATCCTGCATCATTAATTCAAAACTGAAATCCACCGACATGGAGAAAGAGACCGAGGATTCGGCGCGTTGAATCCTCTTTGGCAGGAAAAGAATTCACACTTAAACCTGAAAACATGATTGTCTCCTTAAACAAATTCAGAGTTAACGTTCAACGAGTTATCCTGATGAACACTGACTCTCTTCTGTGTGTGGAAATTGGAAATAGGACCAGCAAGTCTGGTGGGGCCAGTACATGTGAAACCATATTACAAAGTTAAGGAATCTATACTGTCTGTATGAGTGAATGTTTTAAAGCAAGGGGATGAATAGAGCTCTGCTTTGGAAGGGCGGTGGGAGAAGGACTCTGAGGACACAGGTGATAGCTAATGTGTCTTGAACGCTTACAGTGTGCCAAGAACTGAGTTAATTATCTTATGACACGCATTCTCTTTTTATTTTTATTTATTTTTTTAAGATTTTATTTATTTATTTGATAGACAGAGATCACAAGTAGGCAGAGAGGCAGAGAGAGAGAGGAGGAAGCAGGCTGTTCGCAGAGCAGAGAGCCCGATGCGGGGCTCAATCCCAGGACCCCAGGATGATGACCTGAGCCAAAGGCAGCGGCTTTAACCCACTGAGCCACCCAGGAGCCCCAACGCATTCTCTTTTTAAATCACACAACCTCATGAGGTTGGCCCTATTCTTTTCTTCATTTTACCTATAGGCAACCTGAGGTTCAGGGGTGTTGAGAAACAAGGTCACACAGCCTGCAAGTGGCAGAGCAAGGATTTGAACCTAATCTCACTGACTCAAGAATCCACAGTTAAATTACTATCCATCCAACTTACTGTATATATTGCTTGTTTCATCAAGTGTCCAGAAAAAAAAAAAAAAACAACCAAAAAACATTCTTTTGGTGTGAAAGAAGGGGCAAACCTCTGGATTTGGGATCATGAGGCCCAGATGTTAGGGGTGCCAGATTTAGCAAATAAAACTACAGAACACCCAGTTAAGTTAGAAAAATTGCTCTAACGAATGTTTGAAACTTATTAAAAATAGCTGAACACAGGACATGTAAGGCGTCCTCACAAAATGAATAAAGACACAGGACAAACTCGATAAATACAGGACCCATCCCATCCGTAGATATGCACCTTAAGTCTGTCACACCATTTCTGTGTGGCCTTGGGCAACCCACTCTCACTTAGTCTCATTCTCCTCAAATGGAAAGTGCAGACAGTAATGTATCCCTCATAGAGTTATTACAGGATTAGCTGAGATGATACAAAACACCCAGGACAATGCCAGGCATAGAGTAAGGTACTCAATAAATGCTTTGTTGGTAAACTAGGCAACTCCTTGGTTTCCAGAACACTTTTCTTTTTTCATTCACAAGAACACTTAACTCCTACTGAGTGTTTTATTCATCAAAGACTTGGCCTTTTCTTCATGAAAAATATCTCTTTTAATGGGGGTCACTCCTTAATGTTTCATGTAGCCTGTATTTAAAAACACCCCCCATTTCCTCTCATAATAAAGTTACTACATAAGTTAAAGAAAAGGGGGCATCAGAAACAATGCCCATTATATTATCTTCAAGCCTTTATTATGTAGGTATTAAATTTGAACTCAGAGGTCGTCACACTTGGAAAGTGTTTCCATCTGTAGCACTCCACTCTGCTTTCTGTCGGTTCAATTAAGCTTGAGAATTTAAATTATCTCTGTAACTCCAAAAATATGTATGGATACTTCTGAAAGTGGAAACTGTCCCAGGGCTTAGAAGAAATTCTGGGGGAGTGAATGTGCTCACAGCTTTCAGGCCAGAAAGGTTGACCCTTCCAGATCTTTGAAAGGTTGTGGAAAGAGCGTAACAATCAAATCAAATCAAGTCAGACTGGACAGCCTTTCTCAAGAAGAGTATTTGGAAAAGAGGTGGAGAGATGGAAGCGTTGTGTGTGAAAAAAAAAAACAAACCACACACACACACACTCAGCGGGGAACATATTTGTCTAAAAACATTAAATTAAAAACTTCTTAGAGTGACAGCATTTCTTCCATTCTTTCTCTCATTTCCAGTTCATTCTAATCAGAAATCTGTCAGCTCTCAAACTGACATTTTCCTGTTCTGATCTTTTCTCAGATAGTAAGAGGGATTTTTTTCTTTCTCTTTTCTTTTCTTTTTTCTTTCCTTCTTCTTTTTTTTTTTTTTTTAAATTGGGCTGATGCAAACAGCAGATCAGTCTACAGAGAAACGTCAAGGACAGTTCCAAGTCCTAAGCCCTGACCCGCCTGCCCTCTCCTAACTAGCTATTGACATTGAACTTAAAAAAGCTGCAATGCTGAGATGAGATAATGTTTTAGAGGGAAAAGGGCTGTGGGGGGAAGGATGAGGGGGTGGGGCACTCCAGAAGTGAATGCGCTGCTGGTCTATGAGTCAAACTTCAGGCTTGTAAAATTCAGTTTTGCTTCAAGTGTCCGGTAAAGAAAATGGAGCTCTTTCTTTAGAGCAGAAATGGGGCCGGAGAGTCTCTTCGGAAGATCCTATTCCCAGAAATGCGAAGTGGTAACAATTTTATGATCTTTGGGTATAGAAGAACTGTCTGTCGCAGGCTTTCTGCACCGGGCCAGTGAATGACTCAGTGTTCATTTCACTCATGTCACAGGACAGAAGTGGACTTGACAATGCATAGATTTAGAATTTTTAATATGAATATCTAAAGGGATTTTCTCCCTCATTTCAAAACTGAGAAGTAAAAAGAACAATGCTGATATTTGGTTTTGATCCCTTTGTTCTCCGGATTCTATTAGCTTTGGCTTCTGTTTACCTCCGTTTAAAGATGCTCCCACCTGAAAATGTGAATTTCACTTGCTTCCTCTAGGGCCGGGAACAGAGACAAAGAGAGAAATGGTTTTCTCAGAAAACCTTTGACTGTGCTATTGTGGAGCCATCTGCTCTTATTTTCATAGCACTTGGTCCTAAATGTTCTAGAATAAACTCCTGGCACCTCTGAAAATACTTCCTCCATGTTGCCACCAGTTGGAGAGGTGGTTTAGTTGACTGTTGGCCAACCCAGAATAAAACTTGTGAGAGGGAAGCTCGGATTCCTTAAGGGTAGGATTTCGTTCTTTCTTTCTTTTTTTTTTTTAAATGTCTCCTGGTCCACCTGGATTCTCTGTTCTTCCTTTGTGGGAATTTATTTACAGAGAGGCACCATGTTACTCTGCTTATATATAAAGAGGTAGAGAAGTTCTCTAAATGCTTCTACTTTCAAGAAACTGCTGCTTTCTTCTGGGCTAAGCCCTGGGGGATCGAAACCCTTTCCGGGCGTGCTAAAGGCCAGTGAGCAGCTGGGAGAACTCTAATCACATGATCATTGTTCACTGCAGTGGGCAGACACCTCTGTCTCTGCCTCCTTCATGTTCATTGCTTGAGACACTTGAAATTAGGCCTGACACAGCGCTAACAAATATCCTACAGGGAATGAGCCTGCACTGGGCCCTAGGGAATGATCTAGAAAGACTTAATAGGTCTTTTCCATCTTTAATTTCCATGGTTCTAAATATGCTGGCTGCTTATAAAGCGGCAGATTGATTTTCAGGCGGACTGGTTAGTTTTGAAAGCACTTAGTGGAGAGGATTTGGATTCATGTAGCCATACCCCCTGACCCTCACTTTAGTAGGTACCTGCTTTCTGAAGGAAGCTCTCACATATATCATTTTGTCTCCCTCTGGCAGAGAGCAAAGGGGCATGGGGTGTTCAGGCCCCCCCACTGAGCTCCCTAACCAGCTACTATCATCTCTGTGCACTGGGGACTAGTTCTTATCTAGCTGGTAACGTGTAAAAACAAGCACGAAAGTGATGTTAGTTTGGCTTACCACTCTCTTACATCCCTTCTGAAATAAGCCAAGTGTTCCGACTCTGTGGTGAGCCTTGGTAGGAAGAAGGCTTTTCCTTAGTTCTGAAGATGTGGTAAGCGCCATGATCAACCCTTACGGTGAGGTCCGGAGACTCACCCGAAAGAAGGCATGTTTGAAAGCATGAAGTGGCTAAAATGTTGTGGAGTGGTGCGATTTCATACTATGCAGCTGGTGAATTCATTTTGGAAATGGCTGTTTGGGGGAAAACTTGCTATTCTTCTTTTGGTAATTGTTCCCATTGGCTTACCCCACCCCCCATTCCTCAACAAGATGCAAGGAAGCAATTATAGGCAATAAAATAGACACAGCTAAGTTTGGGGAGAGGGAAGGACCCTAGGAGTTTGCATATTTTCTTTGAGCTCACACACAGGTTGCTTTTTTTTTTTTTTCTGGACATGGGAAATATGAATAATCTCAGTTTTTCCATCCATAAAACAGGGATCTGAATGATTGCTTACATCCCAGGAAATGTTTTAAAGACTATATAGCTAACATTTGTACACTGGTCTGGAGATAAACTACATATATGAAGTGCACAGGATTTTTCATGATGGTTAAAAGTGTTCTTAAGAAGGGGACCCAGGGGGTGCCTGGGTGGCTCAGTGGGTTAAGCCTCTGCCTTCCACTCAGGTTATGATCTCAGGGTCCTGGGATCAAGTCCCGCATCAGGCTCTCTGCTCAGTGGGGAGCCTGCTTCTCTCCTCTCTCTTTGTCTGCCTCTCTACCTGATTGTGATCTCTGTCAAATAAATAAATAAAATCTTAAAAAAAAAAAAAAAAAGAAGAGGACCCAGGTGTTTGCTCACTTTGCATTCCATTTCCAGGGTGAAATTTAACAGCCAGAAGAGCTACTCGTGGCTGATAAAATCCCAGGACTGATATTGGGCTTTTAACTATTTTATCTGGAGTTGAGGAGCCGGTTCCCAATTATTCAAACTTCAAGGTCACTCACTGACCCAGTACTTCGGGTAGGGGAGAATTCCACGTGGATGAGAGAGGATAGGAGGTGTGAGGACTTCAGGGCAAAGGAAGCACAGGGAGAAATATACAGGCCAGAAGAGCAAAGAGAGCTGTGGTTATTTTCCCTGTCAGCTGCCCGAATTTGAAAGAATCACCGGTTAGCCTTGGACGTGTGGAAATGTGCCAACTTCTAGAGTCCCCCTTTTCCAGTGGCCACCTCCTATGAAGGAGGCAAATCCACATCTGGAAAGGACCTTGCCTTCTTTGCATATGCTTGGTGGCTCTGCCTGGCCTGAGTGTCATTTTCAGAGGTGTGGCAGAGCGGTGCCTCCTCCTCCGGGAGCTGTTTTAACAGGATTCTGTAAGCTTCCTGCGTAACCCCTCTTAAAAATCTGAAAATGAAACAAGACATATTTCTGAGGTTGTCAGCAGGTAGACCCACTGGCTTGTGGTAAGTAATCTCTCTGGGAGGAAGTCTTGGCTCTGATGTCTGTGTTGAACGTTCCGTGGCTCCCCCCGGCCGCCCCAGTGCAGGTCTGCTCGCTGGGCAAGGAGGCGGTGATGATATTGCTTCTAACAACCAGACTGAAGCGTAGCCTCAGGCTGTCTTGCAAAGCCCCCTCCAAACAGCCTCTAATTAATTTTTATCCTGCCATCCCAATGAGTCCCGGGAGTGCAGCAACCCAACAACAAAACCCTCATCAAGTCATTTGGAGAAAGCTTTGACGTAACACTTGCAGATTTTAGATCTCCAAAAGAGACACTGCTGCAGGAGGAAAAAAAAAAAAAAGAAAAAGAAAAAAGAAAAAAAAAAGAACCATAAAAAACCCTTCCCTTCACTCCCCCCACTCCACCTGTTTTTTTGTTGCCTCCCCCCCGCCCCGCCCACTTTCCTCTAGTTTCTCGCCCTTTCTTCTACAGTGAAGAAATAAGAAAATAAGACTGACTTATTCAGTCTATGCTCTGGCTCCAACCTGCCCATAGTTCTTTCAGGGAGAACCCTTGAGATTCACATTTTTTTTTACTATTGGAGGCCAAATCCAAATTCTCTACGGGCCGGAGTCAGGTACCTGAGCTATGCTGCCCCGGGGAACCCCAGCCGCCTTTGCAGGGAGCCTCTGGCCTTTCTGGCTCAGGGTCATGGTCGAGCCAGGCCTCCTTTGCACTGTGAGAACACTCTCTGGTGAACATAATGCTGGAAGCCGAGGGAAGGTCCCACAAAGGGGAGTTTTACCCACTGAGCACATCACAGATGAAGCCTTCTATGTCTCCCCTTTGGAAGCTTTGCTGGCAGCCGCCCAGTCACACTGGCAGGCCGTCCCTGACAGGGGGCCCGTGCAAACTCCTGAGGGCTCCTGTTCGGGACATCCTCCTTAATTCTCACGGGATCCGGAGACAGAAGGGCCCCTTCTGCCCTCGCAACCAGTAGCCTCACTTGCTGCTTTTCCCCCCAGCTCAGGGGCTGGCCCCCGACACTTTGCCCCACCGGCCTTTCAAAGACTTGCCCACCTCTCTGTATCCATTCAGGATGCTTCTCCTGGGACCTCGAGTGAATTCAAATTTCGGAAGAGCGGCCGTTTGAAATGATGCCTTCAGAAGGGCTGAAACCCAAACCACTGGCTGCCTGGGCTTCCTGGGTTTTCAGAACAAAAAGGTTGAGTGACTGCTCCCTTCCTAAGGTCTCAGCAGAGGAGAGTGATCCAGTGCCAGTGCCTCTGGTGTGAATTTCATGATCCCTGGGTGCCAAAGAAATTTCCGCAGGACCAGCTTGACTCGATAGCCCCTGAGAAATGGGGCCATTGTTTCTAATGAGCTTCAGCAGTCTGGCTCCTTTAAAAGAGTTAATCACAGAATCACAGCCTAGAAAAGACTTCTCTGACTACTCCTCTGTGCCAGGTCCAAGGGAGTGAGGCTGATCCTATTTTTGAAGACGCCCATGGAGCCCACTCCAGTGACTAATCGCCCGTAATTGTCCTATTTAATTTTAACCTCGTGTGCTAGTGCTTGAAACAGATTTCCGTTTGCGCCGTCCTCAGAGAAGGTAGAAAGCATTGCTCATCATACAAAATAGGCTGTTCATTTCCTCCTCTTCTGCTTTTTCCTGTCTTTTTGGGTAGTAGCATGGCCCAGCGGTGAAGAGCCAACGATGGGGAATGGACTCTACTTGGGTCTGAAGTCTAGATTCTATAATTTCCTAGCTGGGCTAACATGCCTCAGTTTCCCTGCCTGCGAATTTGGGGAAATAACAGCTCACTGGGTTACTTTGGGGATTAAATGAGATATAATGGAAGTAATGTGCTTTGCCTTGGTCCAGGGCCTACTGCGTGCCCACAAATAAAAAGGCGTCCACTATAAAAACTTAAAAGAATGAAAAAAAGGTGTCCACTACGTGGAGTTGGGAGCACATGGAATTCTTGACCGTTGGGGTGTTTCATTCTCCAATGCTAAGGGACACTGACAGGCCAAGAAGCAAAAACAGTGGAAAGAGAACTGGACTGAAGTTCCAGAGACCCAGGTCCTAGGGAAGGTGCAACCTTTTTGGGCCTTTTTTTTCTGGTCTGTTAAAAATCTCCACCCTGTCTTCCTTGAAGGGGACAGGGAACATTAAAAGAAAGGAGAGAAGAGGCTGTGAATTGGAGAATGGGAGCCATTATGGATCCTGAAATTTGAGGACCAACTAACCCCCTTGGGCCTCTAGACCCTGCCCACTACCCCTGGAGTCCTCTCTAGCACAGATGAGTACCTTGGCATTTTGCTGGTATTCCCCTGAATTGCTAATATCCAGGGAATGAGGAGTGGGGTGAGGCGAGTTATTTTCTCCCTTTATTTTCTCACTCATTTCTTTAGTGATCACATTTCCTTTAACTCTCAGTTCAATTTTGTTTTGAAAGGAACAGCCCCTGGCTGGGAGTGTCCCTCAACCAAGGAGCTCTATAGCACAGTGGTTAAAGCACTCGGTTAAGTTCATGTACTGTGGGGCCAGCCCCTGGTTATGTCTTACCTCTGCCACTTTCCCACCTTGTATCCTTGGGCCAGCTGCCTACCTCTCTGTATTTCAGCATTCTCAACTATAAAATGGGGATCATAATACTTCCCTTGTGAGAAAGATGAAACGCACATGCATAATATCCTTAGAATGGTGCTCTGGCACAGGATAAACACACAGCAAATAAGAAGAGCATTATTATTATTATTATTCTTGAGAACTTCACTTATGGGGAAGATGGTGGAGAAGGAGGACACAAAGTTCATGTTGTCCCATGGATACAACTAGACAACACCCACATCATTGTCAAGAGCATCCTTATTACTCCTTAAATTTTCTTCATTCATGCACTGACAAACCCTGACCAGGAGATTCCTGACTCAGTTATGGAAGACTTCTTTGAGTCAAAACACTGGTGTCCAGTGGGTTCTTAAGGTTCTGGGAGGGGCACAGCTTGATTAAGAAAATGATAAACGTTATAGATTCTCTGCAGAGAAGTTAACGCATGCCCCAAATTTCACATATTTTTTCTGGGGGCTTCAACCCATCCATGGAATTACTGGTGCCTGTAGACCTCTGGTTAGGAACCTCCACATTAATTCCTTCTCATCTGTTGTATTATCAGGACCAGTCAGGTAGAGCTTTGGATGTAGTGAAGAATAAGAATCCCTGATCAGAACATTATATTATGGTTACCATCAACAAGAGATCCCAAAAGAAAACAAAATGTATGATATAACTGAACCCGAACTAGAATTTACACAATCTCTCTCTTGCTATGCCCTGATGCATACCATTGCAATTTTTATCTAAGCCCAACATGCACTGCTCAGAGAGAGAGCCTTGGAGAAATTCTCTCTCGCCCTCTATTCCCACTATTTGGCAGCTTCAAATAATCAAGGGTCACTTTGGTAAGAACCTCCAATTCTGGAGAAATGGAAGGTTAAAGTTATGAACCTCTGAGTTAACAATGAAAGCTTCCTTATTTCTAGTTAAGGAACTCTCTTATGTACAGTGTTTATAGGCTAGAATTTGGAAAGACTTAAATTAAAAAACAAATAATGGCAAATACACCCTTTGATATGATTATACCCTGGACAACTCCATTGTCATTTCATAGGAATTATGGGTTGGACCCACAAGAGTTTAATTTTCAGGTTAGACAGAAGCATATTTCAAGTCTCCCAAAATACCTACTTAACAAATACCTTTTGTATGCTTTTGATTTATTTCTCTACTTCTATACCATTGGCTTTGCAAAATTTGCTACACAGAAATATCTGAAACCACTTTCTCACTAAACCATGGTTGTTCTAGGGGAAGAGAGGGGGTACCCCTTGTTTTTTTCTACCAAGGACTAATAACCAACAGAAAAGAACTAGGTGAAGGCTACATGCAAAAATCAAAGTAACATCAATATTTTCTTTTCTCAGAGAAATAAATGCCTGCCTTAAAAATGAAGTCTGAGGAAGAAGTGCATAGTACAAAATATAGTTCCATTATAAGTGCATAGTACAAAATATAGTTCCGTTTCTCTACAATTATGTCCAATCAAATGGGCTAGAGAGAAAAAAGGAAGGGTGAAGATAGGTGATGGGGAGTCCAGAAGAGTAGGGAACCCGGAAGAAAGCAAGAGACTATGACCAAATAGGGTAGGGGACAAATGGTGGGTACAGAAGGGATATATCTGGATAAGGCATTTGCACAAATGGTGAGGACAAGGAAAAGGAAACAGTAACCACTAGTTACCTTCTCCTCACATGTATATATTTGTGTCTCCCCTACTGCCTCACACATGCCTCCACCTGTTAGGTACTCAGTAAGTAAATGAAAGAGAAACAAAGAGAACGTGTAAAAATCCAGAAGCTTTGAAATTAATTTTGACTTTGAAAGTGCACTTTAGCTAGGCTATGATCTTACCATTATTATCACCTGCCATCTGCTTCCCTTGCGATACTATTTTTGTGGTTTAAATGCTGTTCACAGATCTTCAACTGCTTTAATCCTAGCCTTCAGAAGCATTACCCCAAATGAGATAACTACAGCTTCCTGCTTATGGTGGTGGGGTGGGTAGGATTATCCTTAAAACTGAAATAGGAGTAAGTAGAATCATGTCACTAGGAGGCTGGGGCCCCCATGGACCTGGGCCACCAGTTCCATGGTGTAGCTGATAGACAACTACAGAAATTTCTTCTTTGGAAGATAATTTCTGAATTGGGAATTGAAAGCATCAAGAGATGTGGAACAGAGGAAGAGACAGACATTCATTTTTTTTAGTCAACACGCAACAGAAGCCCCAATCCTGGCAAGTGAAAAAGTGTCGTCTTGGTTTGAGAGACTCAGGCTTTAGCAGAACATTTGAATTGGCATACTGTGTAGCTCTTGAATGAAAATGTTCTATATTTGGTTAATTGGCCTGCACACCTCTCATAATTATATCTAGCCCAAAATAATGGATTGATGCTCTTAGGTGGCCCTTAAAAAAATGTCATTCACCAGAAAGAGGCTTAAAGAGGACTTTACCCCATTATTTTAGTGGAGCTTGAAATAACTGCAAATGGTCACATGTCATGAAGATAGGCACTGAGCAACATTCCTTGAATAAACAGGGAGCCTACAGCTCAGGGTGGTAGACTCTCTGGAGGGCAATGGAGCCCAGACAATGGTATTAATATGGCGACCCCTAGTGTTTTGTGGTGGTAGCACGGCTTGGAATCACACCAGCACCCTGGCCTACGCAGGGGTTTTTCACAATCTTCCAATTGAAGGAGTTATTGCCCATCATAATTGTTTACGTCTTTAAAATCATCATGTTAAACAAAACCCTCTTCAACTTTAATGCATTTTCCTGCACAATATCCATTTCCAACCCCTGCCGAATAGAGTTGTCATGACATTGTTTTTTCTTATAATGTGTGGCCTCCTGTCTGAGCATTTCAAAGATCAAGACATATCAATTCATTACTGCGGTTGCAATGTCATAAACAATGAATAATGGCATCAACAGATGAATTGTTGGAGGAGATGGGTATTTCTCTGTCCATGGTATGGAAGCATGACAAGCAGGGATTTACTAGGAGTACCTCAAGTAGAGGACAGGCAAGCACAATGGTTATGGTGAGCAACACAAATAGTTGTCTGTTGTCTATTAGATTGGTCATCTTGGTGACCTCACCTAGAAGTGGTAGTAGATGATGGGTACAAAGAATGCAATTTGATTCTATATGTTCATGTAAGTGGACAGGGGAAATCAAATCATTAGATACCTCAAGCTACCCAAACCACTTACTCACTATCTGGATATTTCAGAGAGAAAGTGGCTTTCTGGGTCCTGCATTGTATATAGTTCTATTAAATGTAATGTACATCTTCATTTCCAGTGCTATACAATAAAGGCAGACACAGCCTTTGAGTAAAAAATAATAATTAAAACCAGCTCACTACTTACTAGGAAATATACTCAACATATCGCAAAAGCGCTGGGAATAGACTGGCAGTTGGTTCACGTCTCAATGCTTTTCACTTTATGGTTATTGACCTGCTTTATCAGATATAAAAGAGTCTGCTTATCAGTGGTCAGATGTATTTGGGAAAATAAATAAGTAGAATATTTTATTCAGCATTTTAAGACTCTAGTCACAGTATCACCAAGACTACACATCTTTTAATTATTCAAACACGATGGTTATTCTCTTCCATACTGGTTATCTTTATCTTTTTTTTTTTTAACGCTTCAACTTCTATTGCTGGAATGACACCAACTGACCCAAAAGTGAGCTTTGGGGACATTTTTCAGTTTTCATTGGTTTATTGATAAACGAAGGCCAGAAGCTACATGTATATAAAAAGGAAAGACAAAAAGTAAGGGTAATCTCATTATTTCAACCAGTTCTTGGGTGACATGTTTGTGGTTCCCCTTTCCTTAACTAGACCTCCAGATTCAATTGGTGGCTGGTTGGTCCTTCTCTGTAGATAGCTTCATTTATATACCAGATGGACATGTAAAGGGTGAAAGGCATTATCACTACCGGGAAGGGCACAGACAAAAGAGGACCTTCAGGGACGCCTGGGTGGCTCAGTTGGTTAAGCGGCTGCCTTCGGCTCAGGTCATGATCCCGGCGTCCTGGGATCGAGTCCCACATTGGGCTTCTTGCTCAGCAGGGAGCCTGCTTCTCCCTCTGCCTCTGCCTGCCATTCTGTCTGCCTGTGTTCACTCCCGCTCTCTCTCTGACAAATAAATAAATAATTAAAAAAAAAAAAAAAAAGAGAACCTTCAACCAGAAGCAGGAGGGAAGCAGGTTCTCCCAAACAAACTCAATTGAATTAGATCACTCTCCCTGACCTACTTCCTTCTTATATTCAAACACCCCATGATCTTCTTTTTTGTAAAAAACCAGTTCTATGATCTCAAAACAGATCATCAACACAAAAGACACGGACACATGTAATTTCAAATTAAAAAAAAGAAAAGAAAAGAAAAGAAAAAGAAACCAGGAGATTTAAATATCAGCCCAGGGTAACAACTTTATGAATGTTTTATTCAAAACAAAGCCCTTTGGCTACCAGGCTTAGAAGAGACTTTCAGTCTCCAGGCTGTACATATCTACAGCTGTCTGTGAACAGGTGGGCAACCACAATATCATGTTCTGAGGGAACACTGCTAAAACAGAATCAGAAAGGATGAAGGTGATTTGTGAAGGCAATATGGATGGTCCCTTGTAGAGCAGAAGAAATGGGGGTACACTTGAGTATCAAGGAGACAGAAGACCTGTGACAGGGCAAACACCCAAAAGTGATCAAGAAAATGCTGTATTTATTGCCCTACTAGACTTAAATGCATGGTTGTCTAAAATCAAACTGCTGTACCAAGAAGTCCACAGTCCACTGTGTTTTGTGGCACACTGGAGTGACTCTCCTGCCATCTATGCCAATAGCCTCTCATTTCCAAGGAAGCCTGTTTTATCGAAACACATCAGAACATCTTCTTTTACCTTTTGACAAAATGAAACTGCATCCTCGGGAGTTTCCCACCCATTGCTCTCTTGGCTACTTCACTCCAGTACTATTTCATTACTTATTGATTTTTCAACACCTCTCTGCATGGCTGTAATTTACACAAGTCCTTATAGCCCTTAGCTATTCTTAACACCTCAAGGTAAGATCACCGAGTCCACTAGAGACAGTCAGCTACTATCTTTTCTGGAATAATGGAAGATTGGTGAATTTCATCGCTAAAACGAGTACTTCTGGGCAGCCATGGTGGACAGAAGGATAGCCTCACGATAGTTCAAATGCTACAGTGACAGGATGAACAATGCTAACTCTACAATGAATGTTGTTGCCTTCTTGATGCGTTACTGAATTCCATGTAACTTTTATTTCAGAAACGAAATAGTGTTTTGTAGATTGGCAGTACTTAGTTAAAAAAAAAAGGCTTATGAAATAACTGTAAAGCTGATAAAACTGGGTTTATTATAATCTTGTTTAAAAAGAGTCACCACTCTTGCAAATTATGAAATACGTTTTTGCCTTTTATTGTGACCAAGGTTCCACATGGAAAATATGCAAGAGTTGTCATGACATTGTTTTTTCTTATAATGTGTGGCCTCCTTTCTGAGCATTTCAAGTAAAGGAAAATGTGAACATGATGGAAAATATAGAATAAAATGGTAAGTATCTTCTGGAGAGTTTTTGTTTGGGCAAGACACACCAGTGTCATAAAGAGGGAAATAAACTAAAAAGTGTATTTTCTTTTCAGCAAAGTATTATTTTGATCCATAGTAAGTAGTAAACCAAATCAAGTTGGTAGAATTTCTAGTCTCAGTGTTGGACCTTATTATTTTGCTTTTAAAAGTTTATCATTAAAAAATTATTCAGCTATTTTATCATATATTTCTAGGGAATACTTTCTATTTCACCCATAAGGTTCCTTCATGAATTTCTATTTTATATATTTAGGGTCATGGTGAGAATATTATATATTTGAAAAATATACATAATATTATTAAATTATCATATAAAAATGACATTGTTTCATCAGAATATAGGGCTGAATTCTGTCTTTGCTTCTTCTATGAAGTGATATTAAATAAAGAATCCCCTGAAGGAGTGTATCTTAGACTGGCCTTGTATCTTAGACAGCCTGATAAAACCTGATGAGTGTCAGACTGTTTACACAGTATCATGTAGTTTACCTAACTTTATGACCCAAAACCCTTCCCTAGATGGTTCCAAAAGAGTGAACTAATCAACCTAACCAATTCATAGAACTATGAGGGTTTTTTTTTTAAGATTTTAGTTTTTAGTAATCTCTACCCCCAACCTGAGGCTTGAACCCATGACCTGAGATCAAGAGTCACACACTCCACTGACTGAGCTAGCCAGGCATCCCCCAACCCCCTCCCATCCCTACCTTTTTTAGGTTAAAATGAGTTTAGGAATCATCTGGGCCAATTACAGTATAATTTGTTTAAATCAGTGAAGATAATCCAATCAAAAAAATCAAATCAAAGGCATTTGAAGAAGATTAAAAAAAGTTTCAAGGGCATATTTCACTTTTTAATTACCTATCACCAATTACATTGTTATTGCTATCTTTTCTTTTTGTTGTACGTCCTTCACCTGACTTGTACCACCTGATTTTCCAATACGCTACGACGTAGTGATGTGATTGAGTGGACAGTGGTTATTGCTTGCTCTGTCTCTCTTCCTTTTCTTTTGGAGCATTCACTCTAAATTTCTTTGTCGGGGAGACACCTTACTCTGCTCTCAGTCTGTTTCATTAAGTAGGGCTGATCCAACCCCCTGACTGTAGGCTGAGCCAAGTCTTGCCAGTTGGACCCCACACCGCCCTGTTCAAGTCATGGACCCACGCTGAGACAATGAGAGACAAAACCAGCACTTTGGCTAGAACCATCAGCCATTGGGGTGGTTAAATGAGTAGGATGTGAGCCTGAAGTTGCAACAGGCTACCACATACGAACAGCCTGCTGGGAAATAAGGCAAACAGAACCAAAGTGGATGTGAAGAGAGTGGGGGCATAAGACAGGTGTTACTGGTTGAGCCGTTGAATTCAACTAAGTCTGAAGCCACCTACCCCAGGCATTTTAGTATATGAAGTAACAAAATCCCATTTTTACTTAAGCTAACATGATTTGGTTCCAGTTAGTTTCAACCAAAAGAGCTTGATTAATCAGAGTGATTTTGTCTATGGAAGACCTACATGTTCCAAATGGATTTCTTTTTGTTCTGAAATAAACTTGGAATGTTTAGGCTGGTTCACTGAATTCAAAGGGATTTAATGATTTTGTTATCCAACTGAAAAGAAAACGCTACTAAAGCATCTTAGACTTGGCATCCTGCTACTTGGTCAGAGAAAGGCTCTTTTAGAGCAAGAAGAAAGATGCTGAAAGACCCTTAAATATAATAAAAAGGATGATGATTTACCATTTTTCTTTTGTTTTGTTTCAGGTAATCCTGAGTTATATGAAATCTCCTTGAGGAAAGGCACAGTTTCATTGGCATCTACAATACCAAACAAAGACCTGGGGGGCATAGTATGCATTTATAGGACTAAATTAGGAAAAAAACTGCCACCAACTATTAATATTGATGATATATTAAAAAAAAGAAAGGTACTTTGGGCATGCCTGCGTTTTTTGAGGAAGTCAGTGCAATCCAAAAATGATCAGATTCTTCTCTACAGATTGACAAAAGTCCCAGAAAACAACGAGAGTGTACATTAGTGGGAGGAGCCTTCTTTTTCTGTGGCTCATATAATTATCTTCTAAAAAAAGACATTTGAATGCAAAGATTTACATTTACTATTAGTCACTCCATAACTGCTACAGCCCAACACCCACTCTTCACCTTAGGCCAATGGGTAAGAATACCAGCTTTGTTAGAAGTCATAGATGTGGCCAAAATCTGGGCTAGATCCAACGGTGCTGAGCCCTCGAGATTCTCTAGAATGAACACTGTTAAAAGAATGCATTCATTTTGAACCAGCTATCTCTTAGGTATTTATTGCTTAACCATCTTTTTCTGACACTAACTGTTGGCCAAAATGCGAGGCCAATCAAAAGCCACATGGAAGAGAAATCTGAAGCCTGAGAAGAAAATATGAACGGTACCCAGGGCACATGGCTCAAAGAGTTTCTGTACTAAGGCAGCTCAGCCATATGGCCAGTTTGGCCCAGAATCAAAATCAAAGTCATAAAATCATCAGTAAGGCAGGGGAAGATGTTCAAGTTGCTGGAGGCAGAATGACTACACTGAATCACTGAGAACTAGACTGACCAGATGGTGCTGAGAGAGCCAGGCAGGAATTCCACAGGAGGAAGGTGGACTTTGCCTCATTTTACCTTTCCAGACTCATCTTACAGCCACGCTACACCACTTGTTGTCTTTCC